>VZRU01010635.1:368089-446165 GCA_013398155.1 Pedionomus torquatus
CTTGTTTTCCTTTTTTCTTTTTTTTTTTAGAGTTAGTATCAATATTTATGCATTTATTCCATATTGTTCTTTGAGATACCTTTTCCTTTTGGGTTCCATATCTTATACGTTACATTGTAGTGGGTTACTTTCTTCTTAATAGGTACTGCATTCCTTTACTGGGAATCTTGTAAGATCTGTATGATTTTGGTAATTAGCTTTTATACTTTTGCTAAAGCATTATTCTGTTGGCACCTACCAATGTCAGTGCTACATGCGATTCGGTTCTTGGAGGTTCTTATACAAATGGTGTTGAGAAGGTAGCTAATTTAACTAGAGAACAAGGGTTTACAAAGGAACCTATTTTCTTCCTAGATACTAAAATAATGATCAGAGAAGACCTTGACTGCTGTTTCTAGGTTGTTGGGTTTTTCCAACTGTCTTGCTAGTAACTGAGAAAAACTAACTTTTCAGAGGCATGTTGTGGAGACATTTTTTGGATTTGATGAAGAATCTATTGATTCAGAAACATCATCTGTAACTTCATATAACACAGATAAAACAGACAGGACACCAGCAACACCAGAGGAAGATTTTGAAGATGTAAGTAGTGGATGATTTATTCTTAAGTTCTATGAAAATTTTCATGGAGTGTAACTGCAAAGATTTTTTTTCCCATCTATTCTGCCACAGAAACTATGAAAGATTTGGCAGAGAATTACATTGTTTTGTTTCAAATGCAGTAATGTATCCACAGTCATTGCAATAGAATTAATACGATAATATTCTGCCTGACAGATTTGGCAGATATTGAGCTGAGAAATAAAATTGTTTTTCTCAGGCCTTTTCTTATTAGTCAAAAGAAAATGAATAGGCATGTTGCTATGCCAAAAGTCAATAGTTACTAGACAATAGTTTGCCTTTCAACCTTGTAATTTATTTGACTGTTTTGATACAACCAGGATTTTATTCCTGTACTTACAATACCGAGAGAGGCTTTTGCAATTCATTAGGGCTTAAATGATCATAGGTATTAAATACCCACCGACACGTTTTTGTCTCAGCTCTGTGATGTACCGTGCAGCTGGCCTACTTTAAAAGATTGCAGAGCTGAGGACAACACATGAATTAGATGCTGGTTTTCAGCTTTCTTTTCTGCTCCCTAACTTGTGCCCAATACTCTTCAGTCACAAGAAGCTTCCTATTTCTGTATGTTTAATACCTAATAATACTATAATCTGTTTTCCTTGGAGCTCGAGCTCCTGGAGTAAAAATTAATTAGAGGGAAGGGCATTTCTTGCCCTCATCATTATAGGAAAGACCTTGAAAATGTTGGTGTTAGTTCCTCAAAGTTCAAAGAAAACTAGGACATTAAAAATACTTCATGTTAAAGAAATTAAAAAAATAAAAAAACATCTTATGGATTTTCAAATATAACTTCTGTGTTACTGTGCATGTGATGGTAAAATGCTTTACCCTGGTCCAGTAGAGACAGAGTCAGGGAGCGATGGAAGGATAGAATGAACCCCTTCTGAAGCCCCTGTGACAGTGGAATCGAAGACTACAGTGGTGCACAGAACCGTTCCCTCTCATCTTTAGCCAGTCATCTTCTTCCCATTTCTATACAATACTGTCTTATATAGTAACTTACACTGTCCTGAAGTTGCGCAATTTAAACACTGATCTCTCTATCATCCTCAAATCATCCTTCCTTCCATTTCTACTGGTTTTAGTTTTTAAACCTTTATTGAACTTTGAGATTCAGTATGAATTGTGTTGCTTATTGTGTTTGTGAGTCTATATAAACAAACTCCTTACCATCTATATTAATATTTCCCTCTTCATTAAGAGCACACCTAGAGAAGAAGCTGAGCTAAGGTTCTGCCAGCTAACAAGAGAGTATCAAGCTTTGCAAAGAGCATATGCATTGCTTCAAGAGCAAGTTGGTGGAACCCTGGATGCAGAGAGAGAAGCAAGGGTAATTTTTTAACTGAAATTCCTTTTAACTTTGAAATCATAGAAAAAAATCTGGAAAAAAACTTATAATAGCAGGAGATATCTTCCCAGGTCAGTGGAATGCAAAGCACAATGTTCTTGAGGATTGGAGGATATTAGCAGAAAGGTGACAATTTAGATTCATCTGGTGCGATCAGAACAAAGCTATTGTTACACTTCATTCTAGTGTGTATAATATATTAAGGATTTCAGCAGTAAGACTGTTATTGAGAATAATATCCCACTGAACCTGCAATTTGGATAGCAATGTGATGGTTTTAAAAACGGATCAGAGAATAAGTTGCTGTAAGTACTCAGGTACTTATATAGTATACTAAAAATCTGACCCAAATCTGAAAAATGAAATTAATCCACAATTGTTTTGTTGAATATACGAAATCATAATTTGTTTTTTAAAACCCTCAGTTTGAGAATATTCTTCCACTGAAAAATACCTACCTAACTGTTGTTCCTATTAGGTCAGCATGTGTGATTGCTTACTCACTCTGAAATAAGTGTGGGGTTTTATCTTCACGGCAATCTGTACTATAAGTATTTGAGATGTGAGAGTATGTATTCTGTTTTCATTTACCCTGTGTTTAACCATGTAGAGCAGAGTTTAGGCTAACATCTTCCATTCTGTTTTTTCCAAACTGGGAAGGAGAGAAATCACTTTGTAATTAATTGGTGAGCTCTGACTTAGTCCCCAGATGTACTCACTGAACAGCAGTGGTGTCAAAAGAGCTAACTAGAGGCAAAATTTATTGTGCTTCATCCCAGCTCCTCGCAGAGAGGGACATGTCTAGAAATGTAGCCCCTGTAGAAATGTAGAAAAGTTTACAAATCACCCTCTACTTGAATTGTTGTGATCAATGACCAAAGAACATGTAACATCAAAATGGGTGAGCAATAACCATAGGGCTAGAAACTCCATCATTTTCAGCTCCTGCCCTACATTCTGCATCAAGTACAGCTTGAACCTGTAGAGTACTTACTACCGAGAGAGTTGACCAATGTCATCTTGAGGCTGCTCTCAAAGTTCTTTGAGAGGTCATGGCAGGAGATTTCTGAGGACTATAAGAAAGAAAATGCCACTCTTGTCTTCAAGAAAGGCAAGGAGTAGGATCTGGGGAACTTAAAGGCTGGTTGTTACCATATTACTCCCTAGGAAAGGGATGGAGCAAATAATCACAGAATCTGTTTTCAAATATCTGAAAGACAGGGTGAGTGGGAGTGATCAGCATGGATTTACAAAGGGGAAATCATGCTTAACTAGCTTGAGAGCCTTCTATGATGAGATGACTAGATTGTCAGAGGAGTTGGGAGGAGTGGATGGGGTAATGGTTTTAAACCATTGGGGTAATGGTTTTAAACTGGAAGAGGGGAGATTTAGATTGGATATTAGGAAAAAATTCTTTACTGTGAGGGTGGTGAGGCACTGGAACAGGCTGCCCAGGGAGGTTGTGGATGCCCCATCCCTGGAGGTGCTCAAGGCCAGGCTGGATGGGGCTTTGAGCAACCTGCTCTAGTGGGAGGTGTCCCTGCCCATGGCAGGGGGGTTGGAACACGATGATCTTCAAGGTCCTTTCCAACTCTAACCATTCTATGATTCTATGTTATTTATCTTGACTTACTTAAGTCTTTTGACGCTCTCCCTCATAAGAAATCAATGAAGTACAGACTAGACAACTGGACAGTGAAGTGAAAATTAGCTGAAATAGCTCAGAGGGTTGTGATCAGTGGCAGAAAGCTCAGCTGAAGGTGTGACATTAAGTTAACATCAGTGATGTTATGGAGTTATCTACAGCTAAAAATGTTGGTCTGTTATCCCCAGAGACAGTATTCAAAAGATTCAGGGTTTACTTTAAAATGTGTCATGTTTTGTTCTGTTTTTCAGGGCTCTTTGAAGTGGCTCTCAACCAACCCTAACTTTTTATATTCCTGTGGAATACAGTTCTTACAATAGTAGAATTATTGCTTTATGGTTTTATATGTTAGAACATCAGCATCTTATGAAAGCCTATTCACATTCAACAATCTCCTTTTAAGTAGGACGCTTATCCAAGGAAAGCTATAAAGACTTTGGTGATAACTTCTCTAACTAGAATTGGGTTAGGGACCATAGATACATCTACCATTAAAGTAAGATTTCAGAGGCAATCGTCTATTTGACACTTAGGAGAGACGATGAAAAATGTCCTTTGCCCTCATGGGAAGGGAGACGCTGATATAAATATTTTTGTAATGGCTTTTTGAAATTTGGTTTTGTAGGCATTTGCAAACTGCCCCTTTAGTCTACTTTGGAACTGTTGCTCTTTCTTTTTAATTTCATTTTGGTCTCTTTTGTCACATCCATTCAAATCCATCTTTTGCATGAGTCAGTAGCTTTTTGCATGGTTAGTTTTGTAGGGCTCGATGTTCTGGTGGGATGAACATTGCCTTTTACTTTTAGAGGAGGCTTAAGGTAAACAACAAGGATGCAAAGATACCAAAGGAAATCCCTGTGGAAATTTTTGAACTGCTTGGGTGTAAGAGTGCCTGAAGCAGAGTGGAAAAAGTACTTGCAGATGCTTAAGGCACCTCTGACTGAAGGTCTGCATAGATATCCTTTGGTTTAGATCCTTTTTGTTTAGTACTATGTATGATCCAGTCCCTCTTAGGGCATAGCTGGACTAGGGTAATACTTACTGTAGTATAATAGTGTAATAGTTATGTAGAATAAGGAAAATGAACTAGTGTATGATGTTTATGGAATAAACAAATTATTTGGGGTCAATATAATCTATTTACCTATAGGCCTTTTTCAGTGCTTATTGCAATTCTTTTTCTGTCTTGCCCTATTATTCCCAATTGCCTTGAATTACTAAAGCTTATGAATAGCTTCTCAGAGCTCTTTCAGTGTCTTTTTGTGTTTGTTGGGTTTTGTTTTTGTTTTTTTCCTCTGGGAAGATCTTTGTTGCTGAATATGTGGTGATAGCATATTTTTAGGCTAGAAGGGAAAAATACTGTTAAACTGATGGCTTTATTTTGTAGCATTAAAACTGTTGCTTTTGGGTTTATCAAAACCATGAAAAACTGGCTAGAAAAACTCATAAGTGGTTAGAAAGTATCTTTAGTTTGTTTCTTTGTGCAATTAAATCTCTCTCTCTACCTGGATTTACATGCATATACACACACACTTTTTAATACCTTTTTTCCCCCCCAGACTCGTGAACAACTGCAAGCTGATCTTCTCAGGTGTCAGGCAAAAATTGAGGACCTGGAGAAAGCTCTAATTGAGAAAGGACAGGTAAAAGGCTCTCTTAATGTCCTTTACCACGTCATTTTCTCCCTTGCATGCAGTGGTGCCCTTGCCATGTTCATTGCTTGCTGGTGTGTTAGTGTGACTGATGCAGCTTAATTGCTACTCCATCAATAGATGACTGAAATAAAGGGAAGTGTTATATAGGCTAAGAAAATGCCATTAAAGACTCATTCTCTAACACGTAGTACATTAAAGCATAATATCGAAGTAGCTGTGTGTACATGCATTGTAAATTCTGTTCCCATTGTAATTCTCCTGTTTTTTATTCTGTATATATTTGCTCTAAATTCCAATAAACCAAATATTCTATATTTGTACTGAAGAATATTTTTTGGTGTGTGGCATAGAAAAATTGGAATAATAAATCACTTCCCCGAACACTTCAGCTAGAGAAATGAACCACTGTGTGTGTCTGGTTACTGGAAGCCACTCGTGGTGTTACTCTCCTGGGCTTAAACTCTCGGATGGCCCAACTGTTTTCAAATTCCCATGCCATCAGGCAGAGTATAATTGGGCCTTATGCTTTGGTATATATTGTAAACACTTGAGAAAGACGTATGTACCGACGCCTTTTTTTTTTTAATAATGTTTAGCATCTTCAGGAAAGCTGATTAAGATTTGTGCACGAGTGTGAAAGATGTTCAGTTGCATAACTGCTAGAATGCACTGAGAAAATTGGGGGCATGTTATTTTATGCTTCATTGTTTGAAATAATAATTTTAAATTCCATGTAAATAAAATATTACTAAAATTAGGGAATGTGCTACCAGTCTAAAAATGATGGCTCACTGAGCGTTTGGAAGAATAAATGGAACTGAAGACCTCTCGAGGATCTACTGGTGACATTTTAGTTTGTTAATGCTAAAGGTGTTGTGGGCAAATTGCTGTGTAATTGAAAACATTAACAAAGTAGTCAACTAATTACAGTGTAAAATGCAAGTACTGTGTATGTAAATAAGATAAGCGAAGATGGATACACATGTAAGAAATTACTTCTGTGGTTTTGCTTCTGGAGTGTCAAAAAGTTACGCCTGGAAATTAGAATTTAATTAGTTATTACTTTATGAGTTTCATAAACACATTTTCAACCTTGTATCTCTTAGTAGTCCTGAGAGAGCCGAAAGGGACATGACAAGGAGCAATATGATATTGTCTCCAGTGGGCTAGTTTGCTTACACCTGGCGTTAGCTTTCTGTGGAAGTGGTCACAGTGTCTTCCTGGGAGCTCTAGCTCAGTTCTCCTGACCTGTTAGAATTTGCGTTCAACAAAATAAACAATCATCATGACAAACTAACATCTTTGTGCACTATGTGATTTTTTTTTTTAATTTTTTTAATTATTACTTTGCAATTTAGGTGGTCATGGTAGTGATGATGATTTGATCATTAATGAGAAATGTTCGTTCGGGGAACCAGTCCTAAAGTGCTTTTGGAAAGGAAACAATTAATCGGTAGAATATGTGAATATGAATATGTGAATTTTTAAAAAATATATAAATGTTTTGGATATTTTTGATTGGCATTTCAAGGCTATTTCATTAATTTCTTGTGCAGCACCAACGAGCAAATACCTTGACAACAAAAAAAGTAGCAGCCTTAATACTTGAACAATTAATACTTCCTTTTTATCTAGAAAATAATTTGACCTGGAGTTATTTTGGTATATTAAGTGTTAGATATTATTTTATTAAATGTATTAGAGCAGTATGAACTATGTTGTGTAAATACTTTACAGAGAGAACAGAACAAATTTGGCTGTTAGAATCCATTAAATATGAATGTTCAGGTGTGGCTGGCAGTGAAATTCTGTAAATTGGGTCTTGAATACCTTGTCACAAGCATTAACTGTATTAACTGTGTATTAGCCCAATTCTAACACTTCTAGCAAAGGGCAATTAACTGCCTACCACTGAAGCTTGTCATCAGTCATTTGGGGTAATTAAATGTGGGGGAGGTTTCCCTTTCTCCATTGGGATTTGCATTACACCACTCGAAATGGAATGATTTTGCAAAAGTTTCTAACTCTTTGCAATGGAAAGAAATAGTTTTGAGTCAGGCTGAGTAAATAAATGTTTTTAAAATGGCATACAATATCACATAACTGTGTTCACCCAAAATTGCTATGTATAAAGATTGTAAAGTATATGCTTAGCTGGAACACATTAAGAAACAAGACCCTCGGTTTCAGGAAAAGAAAGGAACTTTTATTTTCTCTGTAGATGAAAAAGCTATTTGTACTTGAAATATTTCTGACAGTTTTATTTTTTGATGTGTGAATATTTTTATACTTGATTGCTCAATGATGTCTGAAATCTTCTAATTATTGTGGTTATTCACTTGTCTTTAACAAAATACATATAATTTTAATATCTTATTCCTCCTCTTCCTCAGGATTCAAAATGGGTAGAAGAAAAGCAGCTGCTAATCAGAACAAATCAGGAATTGCTAGAGAAGGTATGTGTTCAGTGTCTGAGAATATTTTCACAATTGCTGCCCTTTATCAGAAAAGGAATGGTTAAAGGAAATGAATGTACTAAGTGCGGGAACATCACCATGAAAATTGTTTGCTTTATTTCTCTCGGGAAACAGAAGTTTTGATAAATGTCTCTGATTAAAGTACCAATATGCTTTTCTACTTTTTGGGAATGGAAGCTGCTCTTTGTGGAATTAGATGTACAGGCAGCAGTAGAACCCAAGCTGTCTGATGTTTCTAGTGTCCAAAATATTAAGCGTAACATGGAGTCTCATGTTATGTCAGACAGTTACATGATGATTATTATTGTCCTGCTCCCTAATAAAATTGCCTGCTCCCTTCACCCTTCCATTTCTTGCAGTTTTTCCAGACATTGATACTGATTGATTCAAGACTATTGAATCATTTGCTGTCTGAAATGCTGAGTTGAACATCCTCATTGTTTTTCACTGGTATCGGTGGGAAAGTTATCAAGTACTCAAGAAGTCAAAGAATTGTTTCTGTTAATTAGTAGCCCTATATTAGTATTATAGGAATAAGATAACCAAAGAAAAACTCATGACTAAGAGTAGCTGCAGCCAGACTTGATTTATTCAGACACTTATTAGAAACATTATAGTACATTATGCCAGGTACTGGATTTCTAAGTAGTTTCATACAAATAAAAAGATCATCCAGTTAAGCTAGACAGTAGACCACAGCTATTAGTTGGCATAAGGAATAGTCAGGTTTGAATTTCTGTTCTTTTGTTGTTAGGGCCCTAAAGAACAAATCTGGAAAATTATCAAGTAGGCATTAAAACCTTTGCATCATTGTGTTTCATGCACTGTAAAGAGTAGCTGACTAGTTATGCAAAGACAGGAACAGTCTACCTAAATGTTAATGTAATCCAGTTTCATTCACTTGATTTTAAAAGCTTGAATTTCTCAACTTATTTAGGTATCATACTACTCCCAGGTTACTATTCTAAGAGATCAGTGACCATTTTCTGCTGGCAGTTGTCACAAATAGTTTCTGATAGTCTGTCACAAATAGTTTCTGATAGTTTTAATAATGTTCCTTATTTATTTCAAAGACGCGTCTTTGATGAGAAGCTGAAAAAATTAACGGTTTTGTCTAAACCCCTGGCCCATAACTGTGTATGGTATCTCTTCCATTGCTTACAGGATGTTGTCTTTGTCTCATAGATTTACCGAATGGAACAAGAAGAGCATCAGTTGAAGAATGAGATGCAAGATGCAAAAGACCAGAATGAGCTGTTAGAATTCAGAGTGCTAGAGCTTGAAGTAAGAGATTCTCTCTGTTGCAAACTCTCAAATGGAGCAGAAATTATGTTTGAACCCAAGCTGAAATTCCTGTAAAGATTACTGATGTCTGGTGCATGTTTAAGGGAAATCACTTAGGTATCTATTTTTTAAATGTTGTATCTTGGGAAAATGAAATTGATGCCGCTGCCTTAATGTGTTTTGGAGAGAGTGCTGACTAATGTTTATAAAGATGTAATATAGCTAATATATATTGCATATAGTTTGTTTTTCATCTAATAAAATATTTTCTTTTGCAATATTTTGCCTTTTTTATTTGTTTCATTTCCATAACTTCTCCTTTCGTGCATGTAAAATCACTTGGTACTACAGCCTTGGTTGGCATTGTTTAAATTAACACACCTTCTCACATCTTGCATGCAGTGATCTGACTAAAGATCTGACACATCCATCATATCAATGTGTAACTGCTTTTAATTACACTGATTTAACATTGACAGCATTCATATGAAATAAAATGATCCTAAAAGAACACATTTTGATAGCAGCTTTGAAAGAATTTCTCTTACCTGAAATCCACTTTCTGATGGTATAAAGTGGTTATAGACTGGAAATAATTGGCATCAGTCAATGGAAAGAAAAAATCCCAACCCTCTGAGAATATCAAGGTTAAACCAGTGACACACAGGTACAACTTTTGTACGTGAAAGTAGTATGTTGCTGATAACAAACAAATCTTATCCTTTGTATGAATAACAGTGAAGTTATTTGTGGATAACAATTTGAACATGTAGCCTGTGATTAAAGTAAAAACAGTAGTGCTCATCACCTCGTAAATGGGTCTCATGCTAAACTACTCATGTGTGATAGACAATTGTCACACAGTTGTATTGCCTGATAACACATTGTTCACTTTCAACGATCATCAGCATCCTTAACACCATCTAGAAATAAACACTCTAAGAAACTTGCCATTGTCACTCCTCCATAACTTTCATCACCCAGCACGTTTCACCAAAAATTCTGGCATGTGTAACTTCTCTGATAAAGACAAAAATTTCATGTCTTCCTGTTATGTGGACATTCTGCTTTTTGTCTTTGACATTTCTTAATCTTATTTTTAGTCCTTTACTTTATCAGCCATATATTTTGATGTCATAGCCTACTGTATTCAAAATTATGAATTTAAGTTATTAGAATTTCAGTATTCAGAAAAATAAAAATGATTTCTAATATATATCTTTATATGTTATTAAGACACTGTAAAGTAAAATCCTGGAGAGTTTAGCATTGGAATTGGCAGTTACCGTAGAAACCACTTCCTAAAGCGTAAGTGTTCTTAGAAGTAGAACAATCCAAAAAAAATTCTTAGGAAAGGAAAATAAGTGCTTCAACATATCCTTCATGAATGTCTTTTTCACACAGAAGAGTCACATGAAAAATAACTCCGTGTGATCTGTCAAATTTTGTCATGTGCCAAATCTTTAAAGACTTCTTTCACAGAGTAACAATGGAAGTATTTTTGTCTAATTGCAAGAAGAGAGTTTTTTTTTTCCTTTAGTAGGCAAGCTTATAGACACAAATGTGATTGACAATGTGAATATTTTAGTAAAATCATGAATGCTTCTGGTAATCAGGACTTTTTTGAGAACCATTAAGTTATTTTGGATGAAAATTAGGCTAGAGTGGAAAACACAACCATTTATCTGTCATTTAATGCAAGCAAATTCAGGCGAGTTTAATGCAGTAAAAAATGTCTTTAAAGATCTAAAATGTTAACTGAATTTGGACAAGAATTAAGCTTCTGGTTTTGGACTACAACAGCCAGATCATTTAGGCCTATTTCAATGTTAGACTGTTAATGCAAAAATTATTTAAAATAGATCTTATGAGGAAGAAAAATGTATAGAGCACAGAGATTTTTCCCTCTACTTTGCAGTTTCAAATTAGGTTTCAGTGAGTTAATGAACAAGAGTGCCTCGCTTTGTAACTTGGATAAGTGAATGGATGCAGGCTGCAGTATCAGTTAAAACACCTTATTTTGTAATTTAGGAAATTGGGCGATGCATGGATGGTCATAGGAACTAAAATATTTTCAGTAGCTCTCTTTCATTATACTGTCAGAAACTGAAGCTCTTGTTGCCACTACTTCCTCATGGAATATAGAGAGGGTATCTGATTTTCCTTATTCGTGTTCCCATGGCCACAGAGAATTTAGGGTAAGACATGGTGCCTTGGTTGCCCAGAACCTACTCCAATATATTCATCTTCACAAGCATGTTAAAACTTAAGCAGAATCACTTATTTATTATTTTACTGTATTTCTGTCTTCTGAAGAAAATAATAGCTTAGTATTTTGAAGAAAGTCTAGTAGATAGGTTGGATAAGTTTTAGTCATACTATCATTTTAGTAAATGGGAATTTATAACTTCTAGTTTGGGCACAAAGAACACCGTAAGTGTAGAGTAGTGCTGCATTTCAATATATTCCAACATCATGGCTTGTGCAGGGAATAGGACTGGGGATTTGACATGCTGTAATAGAAAGGCTAGTTGTAGAACAAACAGGAAGCAGATACACAGCTTTAGTTTTATTGAAAATATCTTCAGTGATAACGCTATTTCTTGATGGACTTTAAATTTTTTTCTGCAGTTTCTTCTTCCTAAATTGTCTTTTGTTCCATGAAAGAAAGCAATAGTTAAACAAGGTTATTAACAACATAAAAACTACAGGATTTTTTAGGGCTCTTGCATGTGAGGGGAGTCAGTTAACTCTGCAGAAACTGTGTGTGAATGGGATCACTTGGAAGCTAATGCCATTTTTTGTGCTTAGGTAAAGCCAAAATCCTTCAGATATGGGAATGTAGGAGGAAATACCATGTATTTGGAATGTGAATAGGAATTTACCTTTTTAATGTACAAGCATGTTTTGTAAACGTGGGAAATAAGTATTTACATATAATCACAAGTGTTGTTTCTAAACAAAATCTTTCCTCAGGAGAGAGAACGAAGGTCACCGGCATTTAATCTTCATATAACCACCTTCCCCGAAAACAATGGAAGTGCACTTCAGCTGTTCTGTCAACAGGAAGGAATAAAGGTATATGTAAAACATTAGTAACAGTTGGATGGCTTGGAACTTTTTTGGAATGTCTGACCAAATATCCAAACAAATGTTTTGCCATCTTGCTGAAGGGAGGAAACCTGAAAAAAATAAGTATAGTGAGAAAAGATAGTTTTGACTGGGGAAAAGATTCTGTAAGAATGTGATCTGGTAGTCTGTCAGAAGTTCATAAATGAAAAGGAATTAAAATAATTTACGTTTTGTCTACGGTACTGCTATAAAAACATTTCATAGAAGAATATGAGTGTTGATTTGATTCATTGTCAGGCTTGCTACAGTACTTTGTTCTTGATACAAAATGTTTTCATCTAAGGTCAGAAATACAACGTTCACCTATTTTTTT
This sequence comes from Pedionomus torquatus, assembly GCA_013398155.1. Taxonomy (NCBI): domain Eukaryota; kingdom Metazoa; phylum Chordata; class Aves; order Charadriiformes; family Pedionomidae; genus Pedionomus; species Pedionomus torquatus. Next base: position 380,571 of record VZRU01010635.1, read on the forward strand.
ACACCCAGTTTAGTGAAGCACCTATGAACTTTGCTTGTTGAATGAATACATTTAAGGTATTTGCCTAAGCCAGGGCCATGAAGCATGAGTCAAACTCATTCAAACAGGCGAGACTATCATTTTACATAAAGCACAAGATAAACATTGGGATCTCGCTTAGTAAGCTTCTGCTATGAGGATGCAAGAACTACTCTTTTAGCTTCTGTTCTCCATTGAATAGACTGTCTGTACAAATGGATTTGTGTGCTGGTTCACTTCAGGCTGAATTCAGCCTTGCCTTACAATTAATGTTGCATGACAGGCTGGGGTAACTTTTCTGCCAGTAACTGAAGTGGAATATATCTGTGTGTCACTCTATGGCACTCAAGAGTAATTATGCTTGTATTTGTAATTGTGTTTAAAAGTCCTGTTATCAAAGCCTTGTTTCTATTCAGTGCCTTAATAAGCGCAATACTGAACTGGAATTGTAGGCTGCATATTGTTAGGGAGCTGAGTAGTCAAAAAGAAAAAAAAAAGTTAAAATCTGATTCTTACTTACATGTTTGATTGCACAATCATTTCCCGAACCATACCAAGAGTCATCAGTTAGCATATTATCTTTGGTATCCCATGGAGGGTCTATTTGAGAGACCTGCTTTTTAGCTTATCTGTTACTCTACTCCACACGTTGCCTGTAGCAGGCACAGCTTACCAGGTTCTAGATTTCATATTTCTTTCCATTGTCTTCTGTTTCATTCCTGAACAGAGGTGGGTTTTTTCTGTCTGTCTTTCAGTTCACTTACCTGGAAGCAGGGGCAGTCATCTAATCTGGGCATACTGAAACTGTTGACTTTTTATGATTCCAGTGTCTTTAGAAATTGTTAGCCATCAGTAGCAAATTATGCTAGAATGATGCACAATCTGATTTGATTCCTAGATCTTCCTATGTGCTTTGTCATGGAAACAAATGAATTAGAATGAGTATTTGTGGTTCAACAGCTGCAAGAACTTGCATATGTCTTACTCAATTTCATTCTTCACTAGTTTAACTGATCAGCTAAAGAAGTTTCCATTCAGCATTGCCAGTGCTGATCATAATCAATAGTTTTATTTTTAATACTAATCCAAACACAAGTGTGTATTGAGCTCCACACCATTCAAAAATGTTTGGTGTGCACTGTTTAATACTTCACATAACATTTGGAGATGTTGCTGAAGTGTTGTAAGGGAGAGGGAAGAGGGGGACAACTTCTCATGATAGGCCAACTTCAATGCAACACATTGTGCCATTTTTGGAGCCAAGATGGAAAAAATTGTAGGTTCTCTCTGCATCTGTGCCTCATCTTCAGGAAATCTTTCATTTCTTAAGGCTTCCTCACTGGAAAACGTATCTGTTAGGTATGGAACCATGAGCAAGTATATTCTGGTGTAGATATGTAATTTGCATAAAAACTTGTACAGATTGATCATTCTGACTACCCACATAATGTACAGCACATAGATGCAAGCCAACACGTTAGGTACTAGAAGTAATGAAACTAGTGAGCCAAGACCCAGCTCTGTGAAATGCTAGCCTCTTCTGAGACGTGCCGAATATTAGTAGAAGTGAAGGTGCCAGCATTTAACTAGGGTGTCATGCTTTCTGCATGTCAATTAGGCATTATGAAAGCATCTTTGCCCGCGTTCTCAAGACTTTCTACCTTCAAATAGCGTGAGTGCATATAAACTGTCAATGGGAATGGTCTCTGGTCCACATTAACTTGAAATAGTCCAGGAGAATGTGATTAGTGCAAGTTAAGCTGTTACACGAACATTTCCAACAACCTTTTAAAGTAGAAACTTTTAACTGGCCCTTAATAATGGGTTATTTTGCCACTTTTTTTTTTGTGGTTCTGGGGGCTGCCTGGCAGAGAAACAGGGCTTTCTACTCACCAAGGCTGTGAGCTAATAGTTTTTGGAGGAGTGTGTTCAGCCCACTGTGCATATTCCCTTCTTCCACTGTAAGACTGATTTGAAACTCCACTCTTTTGCTTACAAAGAAATTAAAAACAAAACACTCAACAAACTATCTTTGCAATGATTTTGTCATACCCTCTGTCATTTTAACTTCTGTAGCTTGATGTGCTTGATGCTCCACTACAAACGGAGAAAAAACAGTCCTTTAAGCCCGTTTATCAGTTTTGATCTTTTCTCTGTGACATCGGCAGGATAGTAAGTGTGCATTGTACAGGAACATTCTGCCCTCATACACACACATCCAGGTTCCTTGCAATAATCAAGAGTGACATTTGGTTTTGTCTCTGAAAGTATCAGTAACACTGATATCAATAATTTTTGTAATTGTGCTATAAACCTATTCTTTCGCTTATTTACAAGTCTTTTTGCATGCAGAAGTGAATAAAGAGTGCATTAAATATAACATACAAAAGCTGCTTCTCACCTACTGTGTAAAAAATAAGTGTTGAACATCTTTTTCAGGATGTGAATATATCTGAACTTATGAAGAAGCTAGATATTCTTGGAGATAATGGGGTAACAAATCTTTAATTTCATATATATACTTCCAGCTTTGTGCTTATTTGAAAGCATTTACCCACAGTGGTAAGTGACATTCCAGAAAATGCACAGATTGATTTTTATATGCCTATATTTTTATGAACAATACGAACAATTGGATACTACTTTTACAAACTTATAAGAAAATCTTTCAATTAAGTTGATGCTTGTGAAAAATGTATATTTTCAAGATAGGGTTTGATATTGACTGAATGACATGAGAAAAAGGCACTATAGTAGCCAGAGGCAAAAGATATAAAATAGGATAGGGGAAGAAAATATGGAATTCAATGCCAGACCAAGTTATTTCTGAAGTTTTTTCTCTTGAGTAGTAATAGTAGCACCTGCTACTGTGAAAGATGCCTCTGCCAGGAGTGGTTTTGCTGGGAGAAAGGGCAAGGATAACTGGTTCTCTTTCTTTCCCTGGATTGCCAAATACCATAGAACATCTTAGTCGTGCGGTTTGGGCACAAACATCCATGGAGCTAGGTCCACTTTTAAGGGAGTTTTAACAGGCTGCAGTCTTTATAATACTAATTTTAAGCTCTAGATTTAATTTTATGTTGAAAGTTTTGGTACTCTTTCTTTTCATTGTTTTTGGTAATGGGAAGTCTGGCTCTGAAGTGTGTTAGGGGGAGATTCACTTGTTACAGGGCTATAGTCCAGTGGATGGGCATTTTTCTGGCTAGAAAATAAAAATAAACATTTCAAAATCCCTGACAGAAACCACCTAATATTCATTGAATGATGAACTGTTGTAAGAATGTTGTGGGAGTGGTGCACTGAAATAGAGTGGGGACTAAGTGCCCTTGGTCAAGCTTTCGATACCTTCAATCGTGGGATCCTTTCTGGGCATGTTTATAAAATGTTACATGTTATAGCTAATATCCTTTAAAGTACAGTTAAATTTTATCAATTTTGTTGAAGGATGGATTTCCAATCCAATTTTAAGTGCGTCTTTTTGTATTTTAGAATTTGAGAAATGAAGAACAGGTTGCAATAATCCAAGCTGGGACTGTGCTTTCCCTCTGTGAAAAGGTAGAATTTAGTAAAGATTTCCCTCTGTCTAAAGGCTGACCATGTCTTTTAAGATGTCACATAACTTTGCTAGGGAAGCCTGGCTTTCCTGTTTAAGTTGAGTATGTATTCATCATATGTATTCATGAAGTTGAGTATGACTGTTGGGAGCGTGATGTCTTGAGGTAAAATTAAACTCCACAAAATAACCACAATTTAAAAATAAAAGCATGTTTTGGAGGTATTCCCTTAGAATAAAGTGCTCAAAAGCCACTTAAAAAGAAAGACATATTTCTCAGGAGTGCAAATCTCCTCTCTCTGGTAAGAGAGTGTTGTGAAATCCTCTGTAAATTGTACCACCATAGTCCGTTGTGGTCCTGTTTCTGTGTATGACTGAAAAAGCTCTGAGTGATTTGAGGTCCTTCCCTCCAAAAATTAGTGGGCATAGATAGCAAAACTATAGTTTGTACGAGATAGATAATCAGTCAGGTCACTCAGTTCTGCATAACTAGGTTTTCTCCAATTACAGAGAGCGTATAATCTGTATATGAAAAAAGGTGACATTTAGACTTAAGGCTTGTCTTTTCTCTGAAGAAGCTTTGTTTCTATTAAATCTTTCCTAGACACATTTTTGAAATTCATAATCAGAACTTTAAAAGTAAAATTTGATTATTTTATAATAATTGTTATAATTGTTATAATTTTGATAATCGCCTAAATATCTTAATGTAGATAACCTAAATTAGGTAATTTAATAATAATTGATTTAGGCGAGTGATTGCTATAAGCAAAATAAAAATGAGAAAAAGCACTAAAATCCCTGTGTTTTTCATTGCATTATAGCATTAAAAAGAGGAGGTGATGATCATAGCCCTTTACATCAAATGAGGAAACTGAAAGAGCCCCAGTACACAAAGCCAAACTTTAGAGACTGGACTGGATTATTATTCTTCAAGTAAATTAGTACTCATGCAAAAAGTGCCACTGGAATTAGTGAGCTTATTTAATTTGTGTCAAGAGTGGTGCAGAATAGAATACACTTTGTTATCTGTAAGTTATTTCCATTAGCAACTGATCACAACAATAACTGTTTGGAAGTTATATCAACTGAAATAATTCCTAAATAAATAGAAACATACAGTTACAATGGAGACTTTATTTGTTTATGCTGAAGTTGGTCTATTTTTGCATTTCACATATTATTTTTCTTTTTTTTTTTTTTTTTTTTTNTTCTACTAGGTCCTAGTTTGCCTTATACATTTTTTTTTTCTTTTGTGATCTTATCATGTAGTCTGGTTATTACAGAAATTGAACACTCCATCAGGTTGATGGAGATTTCAGTTATATCTGCTGTAGGTAAATAGTCTGCATTTAAGGGATGACATGAAAACAGTTAATGCTGTCTATGGACTCTATCCGTTTTATGTCATTTTCGTGAAATGCCTCACAGTAACTTAGTAAGTGCAAGCTGGTAGCAAATTGAATCAAGATGGTACTCTGAGAAGCATGAAACCTGTTTCTTTTTCTCATGGTGCACATTTGAGGAACAGACTAAATCAAGTTATGCTGATTTTCTCCATTCTCTCTGTGTCCAAAGTTTACTAAGACAAAGAATAGTAGAAAATAACCTTACGTGTCCTTAACAAAACAAAAACAATACCATGTTTCATAATACTGTGTTTCACACCACAGAAAAAAATGAGACAAAATCTGATAGGTAAGACTGGGTGATTAACATTAAGTTCTATTGGGGCCATATATGGAGCTTAGATTAAAGGAAATTTAAAGTGACTCCACCGCCTTCTCCAGTGTAATGTAATCATCTGAGATGTCCCTCTAAATAAGGGCTAGACAGCTTCCCATGTGCATTTCTATCATTTCTTAATTACAAGAAACTATCACATAATGTCACCTCATAAGGGGACCATTTGGTAGAGAAATAGTACTGCAGACATAGATGTGCTAGTTATATTCACATATGCTGATTAATCACACTCAGTATTTATTCAGATCAAATCTATTATATTCAGCCACAAGAAGTGATCTTTTGGAAATCAGGCTGCCAGGCAAGGAATGTTTCTGGGTTCTGCTGGCACAATTTCAGAAGCTTATTTTGAATGCTACAACTGGTTATCTGTCCTAAATACGTCTGTCTCTTCTGTGCCCCTTGGTTCCAAAAAGGCTTACAGACATAGGGAGATCAGAATCAACATTTAGTTTGGCATATCATTCATACCTTCAAAAAAGTTATACCTCTAATTTTTGCAAATAACCCTTCATTTGCAAATATTGAGGGTAGCTGTGATTGATGCTGAAGGCTTCCCATTTCTATTGATTTCAAGGGTTCGGAATGCTCACTGTCTTGCGGAATCCTTCGTCAGCAGAAAGGATTTCTTTTGGAAAATCTTTGGAAATCAGTCTGTCACCTTCAAAATGAAGAAAGCAAAGATGATGAGAATAGAATCACTGGGTGTTGCTGTAGACTTTTTTTTTCAGCTCTGTACAAAGTAGATAAAACAAGTTTCAATTTTTATCTACCAGTCTCTTCAATAGTGGAAGGTCCTAAAGGAAAAATTAATGAATTCATGTTTTGCTTATTTGTAAACTTATGTTTGCAGATTTCCTATATAAATCTAAATACGTCAATAATTCCTTTGAGTGTGAGCCCAAATGAACTTGCCAAACCCCTAAATTTAAATAAAAAAAAAAAATCAATAAATAATACTTGCCAAAATAATGAAACATGAGTAATCTAGTGTTAGTAAGCAAAGTGTTTGAGGGAAGTGATAGTTCTCGGTGGCAAAGCTACAGTGGGTCTTAATGGGAGCTGGCACTAGAAAAAGAAGCATTAGTCTAAACTATGTTCTGTAAGCCAATCATTGATTCTTATTCTATACCAATAAGGAAATGAAACAAAACAATTCAGAACTGAGCATTTCCATCCATTCTTAAATACTAAATAGATAGATGGTGACAGTTATTAAGCAAGAACCTTTTATCTATGCATTTAAATATTATAATATTTTAATAATTTTACCTTTGGAATGTAATGGCCATTCTTCTTAAATCTGATTGGTTTGTTTATCACCAGAATGGTAGGGGATTCATGGTAGCAACTGCATGAACTTCCATCTGTCTGTCCATTTTATTGGTCGCTACTGATGCTTTAGAAGGTAGTCTCTTCCCATGAAGAGAGCAGCAAACTGCAAAACAAAGGATCAAGTTTGCCACCTTGTCTTTTGTTTAAATTGCCACCTGGAAAAATGCATGACTGACATCCTGAAATCATATGATGGCTTTGAAAACCAGGCCTATAAACACTGGGTATATCAAGTTGGAAACAACCAGGATGATTTTACATTCTTCACCCAAGTTCATTTTGTGTCTTGAACTTTATGGCGGGGGGGAGCACTCTTAATTTATTATAGAAAAATAGCCTCCACTTGTTAGTCTTTAGTATGTTTTACAATTTTCCATTCTGCCTGTGTTTTCACTACCTGTTTATTCAAACTTCAAAGTGAATAGGTAGCAATGAGGAAGCATATGCCCGGGAGTTTAGGCAACAAACTTGCAAAAAGTTCAGTGCAAAGTTTTCAAAAGCTCTGTTTTGTTTTTTTTCTTCATTTTTCATTTTTTCCTCCTCACGTGTCTGTGTTCGTGTAGTGGTTAAAACAGATAGAGGGGACAGAAGCTGCACTGACACAGAAGATGTTAGACCTGGAGAATGAAAAGGTAAGGAGAGAAAATTAAAAATATAATTAATTTAGCAAAAGCTGAATTTAAAGGAATGTTTATAAATGTCATCAAAGATTGATTTGCTGTCTTTTTCTGCTTAACAAAAATTGCTTCATAGTAAAATCTGCAGGAGGTTTCTAGAACAATTTATTGCTTGTATTCTTTGGGGTGGGATGCAACTGTCAAAGCTATATAGAACAAAAACGGTAAAATATATCCACCACTTTACAGAGCATATTAACCACACAGTGAGAAATTGTCTTTGTGCTTTCTCCATGTATTAATTTGTCTGGCAACAGCATCTCCTTTTTAATCTTGAGGTCATGTTAGTAGAATCATCAAGGATATTCCTTTGGTCTCGGGTATTCTGCTTCTGTACAAGTTGTAAAGACCTCTTACTCCAGATGACCTTTCTTGCACATAGGTCTTCATGCTTAAAGACAGAATGTTTTCTCTATAGCATTTCTGTCTTGTGTAACAAACTCAGTGCTATACTGAACTAATTCTTCCACAAAGAGTTTTGGAATGAGTGGCTTTATTGGCTTACCATGCATGCTGTGCTTCTCATCTTCAAATGGCTTTACAAACACTGGTTAATCCTTAACAGGTAGATAAGCAATCAGCATTACATTCATCTTAAAGAATTAGAAACTGAGTCAGGGAGGTTAAGTGATTTGCCCAGGGCCACTGAAGAAGTCTGAATCAAAAAAAGAAGTGCTCAGACTGTGTTTTCTGTTGAGTGTAGCCTATACTGGTTATACTTTAACATAAGTACAATCCTTTCCACGTTAAATATTTCTTTATTTTTAACTTTATTAAGGAAAAATGCAAAGATTTTGGAGAGGGCAAATGCCCACAAATACTAGAGTCTTTTATAAAAGGATTTGGAAAACAGTAATTTCTTTCAAACTTGGTTTATTACCTCCTTACATATTATCCATGATGTTTTCAAGTCTTATTCTAGATAGTCCTGTATTTATATTTAGCATAGCAATCTGAGAGTCTGCAGTGCCAATGATTGACTCAATTATAAAAATAATATTCTGTTGTGACACTTTCAGAAGGTCTTAGCATTGGTTTAGTTGTCCTTGGAACCCACATGAGGAGTTTCAAAATCTTGCTCTTGTTTTCTTCCCTCTTGCTTTTGGTGGCCAGCTTTTACAGCAGCCTTTGGAGAAGCAATGTGATTGGGGCAGCTGTGTTGCTACTGTGGGACTTACTGGTAGCTCTGGCCCTCTATAGTCTTGGGCAAGTCAGCCTACTTCTTTCATGTCAGACACTCATAACCATATTAAGACCAGACCTGTTCATTACTACGTGTTACAGAGAACGTGGTGCTATTGCATTTTGTACCACAGCCAGGTAGCTCTTGTTGTAATCCACATAAGAAAATTACGACACCTGGGTAGTCAAGGTGAGATTCAGTTGCATAAGCATGGCGTCTAATACCTTTTTACAATCTTCAGAGTTCTGGAGATGTCCAAAAGGGGCTGAGAAACATGTCCTTCAGGACCTGTTGGAGACTCCTGTTCTTCTGGATCAGCACCTGAAGCAGTATACTGTAAAATAGCAATAGCAATGGATGACCATTTGTAGCTAACTAAATTCCAGCCTCAAGATCTAAGTCTGACTTAAACTTTGTTTCAACTTTCAATATTAATTCATGAATAATTAAAAGAACTCCAAGTTTACAAAAAGCCTCAACAATAGATATTATAGTTCTTACACAGAGAACAAATAGCAACTGAGTCCTCTAATTAAGTCCTCTGATGTCACAATGCTGAGTTTTTCTTAACAAGTGGGAGGTCATCTGTGGTCATTTTGTGCTCTGAGCTGCTCCAAAAGCATCTATTTGCTATCCATATGGATTTGTTTTAGACCAGATATTTGGAGTGAGAATTAATCATCATGCTTCATGCTTAGGCATATTCTCTGCCAGTGCTACACAGACTTCTGACAGAAAAAAATGTCAGAAGTCCTCATATATCTCTGTAGGTAAAATTTGGCCAAATAAGTGACTTTCTGGCAATCTCATATCCAACAAAACTAACCAGACCAGCAACATTTGATTTTTTTTTTTTAAATACTGTTAATAAAAACTTCAATCAATTAAGAAAGCTGTGCATTTAATTTGGTATTTATTTGGTATGTTGGGAAAGGCAAAAGTTTTTTTCAAACATTCTTCTTTTCTATTCAACGTACTAAATTCAAGGAAAGTGCTTCTATGCTTTTTGGACTACTACTTTTTTTTTTTTTTTTTTTTGAGTATGAAAACCTGCCTTGAAATAAAAGCTAATAAAATCAAGTAACTATTTTATGTTCCATTTTCTATTACCCAAACTGTGAAAGTTGTTGAGTTTGATTTTAAAAACAAAAGCAAAAAAAAATCTAGGTATGTTGAAAACTTCTTCAGCTGAAGTCACTTAACCTCTCTGGGAATCACTTGACCCATTTCAAATTGACTTCCCACCTTTACAAGTTGAGGACTACGCTTTTACTTCTGCTTCACTAATCACTGGGGAATGTTGCTGTAGAAGCCATCTAGGGCCCTGCATGTTCTGGCTTCCTGCCTGGAAGACAACACAGATTGTTTTCCCCACGATTTCCTTAAGGCTGCACACTGGGTATTTTCAGAGAAGCCATAAAGTGCCCTTGCTTGTTTCTCTCTTTCCCACCTTGGCCTGCCCTTTGCAAGTGGCGACTGTTGGACCATGTGCATACACATTCCCATTCACCTTTCCACCTCTGTGGGCGCTTCTGTCCGGTCAAAGCAGGTTTGTACACTGGTGCAGAGGCCTATACTTTATAGGTACAATTCGATAATATGATACACATATTTTAAGTGCTAATATTGTAAACTGGGTATTTCAAATATTCTGAGGATGAATATGGTCATTGGCTATGGATTTTCTTTGTGTTCAAGTGGAAAGCTCATATAAAAATGATGACTTTTATGATTCTTCATGAATTTCGATAAGGAACAAACACTCGCTTGTTTTTATTATTTTTCAGGACCTGTTCAGTAAACAGAAGGGCTATTTAGAGGAAGAACTCGACTACAGGAAGCAAGCTCTGGACCAGGCATACATGGTAGGAAAAGATCAGTCATTAAATTTTCATATATGAACAAATTTTATACAAGACAGGGTGGGTTTTGTTTTGTTTTATTTTTTTTCCTTTCAATTATATATAGGGTTCTTTTAAAAATTGATTTATTTTTCTGCCAGACTAGGAAATCAAATACTACTTAAATGGAGCCTTAGGAAATGGATTATGCTATTTAGAAATGTAATGATTTTGTGTTGCATTTTTTATTCTAAAATATATGAACATCTTGTTAGTACATCTGGAACAGGAAGAGCTGGTCTATGCATGCAAAAAATTATCACTGGTGAAATACACCAGAAGTTACTTTAGAACTTTTCTGATTTTTCTTTTTCCTAAACATTTATAAATATTACTGCTGCTAACCTGTCCCAAGTTGGGAATGCCTGTTCTTCCTATGTGATTCCTTCCTATGCTGTCCTAATCAACCTTACCTTTCCTAGTTTTCCAAAGGGAAGCTGCAACCCTGCCTTCTTTCAGGCTAAGCAACAATTAGAAATTATCTAATAATTGGTAAAAGTGCACACCCAGCCTTGTTAATAGTAGAGACTTCAGGGAATCAAAATATAATGGCCTGACAGATTATTTATGTGTTGTAAATGTTTTTTATGGGGAAAACATTTTCAGAAAAAATGCAAGGTCTAGTGCTCAGAGGAGATAAGAGGCAAAAGCAAGCAGGCTCTATTTCTAGCACTGTGACCTTGGGCAAGCCATTTGACCTCTCTGTGCAGCTGTTTATGCATCACTAATATGGATTGAATTACCTACCTCACAAAGGTGTTATGAGGGCTAAAGGGATGTTGTCAGATACTCTTGATCTAAATACATTGTCAGTCTGGATGCTGTTTTTTAATAGGATCATGCTAACCCCAGCAATCAGGGAAAAGCTGCCATGATGCCTTTCTTTCCTTATTCTTGGGAATACAGTTCTCTGTACGAATGTAAAGTTACCTCCTGTGCTTTCTGCTTTGCAAGAATACTGCAGTTCTGGTCAGTGCAAGAGAATCTGGTTAGGAATCTGACAATTGGCAAGAAACTGATGAGGGATTACGTATGCAAGTGTATGTTATGGCAACTTGGAACTAAGCCAGTGACATGGGCTTTGAGCAATGGATGGCGGGATAGTGAGGCCAGGGAGAGGGAGACAGCAAGATTTCTGTTATTCGCAGTTTTCCCTGTGGGCTTTTTATTTTATAGGGTGGTTTAACAGTTCAGTTGCAGTTGAAGGGAATCTCTTCATTTGCATTAACTTAGTGATGTTCAGCATCAGATATTGGGTTTTTGTTATGTACTGAGCACACACTTGTCATCTGAACTTTTTTAAGTAGAAGAGATCAGTCATTTACTAGAACAGGAAGCATTACCTGGGTGTAAATCAGTGCCAGGAGGCTGCGTGCACTCTGTGTGGAATGCTCCTCACTGCTCACGACTGCCGCTTTCTGTCTACCTGTCTGTGTCCGTCCTCCCCTCCTGCCCAAGGCTTCGCTTGCTAGCCTTCTCCTCTAGCTGTCGGTGGGTCGTTTGCTTGCTGGATTCAAACGGCAGCCTGCTGTCTGTATGTGATTTGGGTTGCACTAGAAAATCCAGGAGCTGGAAGCCACGCTGTATAATGCCCTGCAGCAGGACCCAGGGAGGCGGGCGAGCGAGTCGCTGACCGAAGCCCAAAGGGAGGATTTGCGAGCTGCAGTGGAGAAGGTGCGGCGGCAGATCCTGAGGCAGAGCCGTGAGTTTGACAGCCAGATCTTGCACGAGCGAATGGAGCTGCTGCAGCAGGCACAGCAGGTAATCCCCGTTCTCTCTCCTCCCCTCCTTGTTGGTGTTACCTCTGTGGTTGCTGCCACTGCCCGTACGACAGCCGTCGCTTCACCCTCACCTCCTGGAGTTGCGCTCAGTCTACTCTGTGTCTTGCTCCCGTGCCGAGGAGAGGAGCCGTGCGAGGGACCCGCTCGCACTGGGCATGGTACACGCACTCAGAACCACTCACTGTCTCACGACAGCTCCTGTTGCACAATCCGTTTTGTGTGTGTACAACCACAAAAAATTCCACAGGACTCCAAGGGGAGCTTGTTGCAAGTTTAAGGCCTAAAAAAACCCCCAGAATGGATGCTTGCGAGAGTGTAACACTATGAAAAGAGGAAAGGCAGATGCAGTAGTTATGGGAATTCAATTACCCCCCTTCTATTTCTTTGAGCTATTTGTGAAACCTTTTAAGGTTAAAACAAAACCAAACAAAAAAGGAATTCATAGGAAGTCTTTTAAGAGGCCACTTGCAAGCCTTCATGGCTTTAAATTAGATCAGAAAAGCCTTGTCTGCCTAAGTCACTTGCTTAAGGACAAATACTGACAGCTTGAATTCAGGCAAGTTCCTGGCAAGTGTGATAATTATTTTCTGAAGAAACTTCTGCTAGGATTGCTAGTTTTTTCTGTGGAAATGTTCAGGGAAAGAAGAATAACTGCACATCTCAGGAGGCATTCCAGCAGGAATAATTGTTCCTAAGGATTTAGTTCCTCTTTATAGTAACCTCTGGAAGACGTAGCCAGGTGTCTTAGATCTTAAGAACTACCCTCCAGTTGCTCTAGCAACTTTCTGTGCAAATCTGGAATGACATATTGTAAATGCCAAAATCTGCTATGCAGATGGGTTCAGCAGGTGTTTGCTATCTTAGATGCTGGTTACTGGGGCAAGGACTGCCTTCAGTTTTAGTTCAGGCTTCACACTGTTCAGGTTGGCTTTGCCGATAAATATAGGCCACAACTGATGTAATGTACAGACCTGGTGCTGTTGTGCTCATCTCCTGTCATCCTGCCATGATGAGAAGTGCTTACGGTGCCAGTGCTAAAGCTGAGCTCTCACTTCCTAAAAGTCTCATTTCTCTTACTCCTTCACTGTGTTCCCTGAGTTTGGAACACATGTCACAGGTCAGGAGATGAATTTTTTTTAATGGGTTTCAGATCAGCAATGGTGTGCAAGAAGCTGGGGTAGGTAAGCACCAGCTACTGCTAAAATTGTCAGAAAGAGAGAGTAGAATAAATATATAAAATTTGGTAAGTAAAGATGGAGCCAGAGATTATTAGCTTGATACTATTTTTGTAGCTGAAGTTTAGTGAGAATGAGGATTTTGCCAGTCTCTTAGTGCCATCTCCTAGCCAGATATCAGGGGTTTAGTTTGGACTATGTTCTGTTTGGTCCCTGTACTGCTTACTATCAGTCAGAACACTTTAGGTGCACATCTGGAGCAAACCTTCAGTTGAGTCCAGTTCATGTATTCACAGGCTGGTCCATAACATAAAATTAAATGATGAGTGTGGAAAAAACCTTTGCTCCTGCTCTGAATAAAAATGTTAGCATAAACATATCATCATTAGCCATGGATGTTTATGTACCTGTCTCCAGATCCACTCTATACTGTGTCACTAGAGTTTCGTGTTGTGCCCGTCTCATTAGACACGCTAAGGTTACAGCTTTACTGTTTAATAAAGAGCTAAGTATTTCAGTCATGTATTTTCACACACCACCACCCCTGGTAGCAGACAGGAAAGACAAAGGCAGAAAGACAGTAGTTAATTGGCTTGGGGTATGGGAGATTAACAGGTCACATTTGAAATCTTTTGCTCAATTTCTTCTCGGTTGTTTTCTTCTTGAAGGCTGTATTTGTGAGTCCTTATGGGACCGGTGGTCAACACTAATAGCCTAATACTTTGCATGCCAATGTCCCTGACTTAAAAAAAAGCCAACCAAGCAAAATCCCCTAGCGCAGATATGTTTACATATGTCTAATTTAGCAGATGACAGCAGCTGAAATGCTATAAAAATGAGAGCATACCTGTGTTGGCAGAGTCCTAAGGTATGGATGAAGCTGCTCTAAGTGTAGTGCCTCCCTAGATGCTATATTAAATTAATTCCCTCTTTTTCTTTGCTAACATGTGGCACTGGCAAGTGCCCATTACACTTTATTTTGGCAAAATGATGGTATAGACTGGTCATATTTGTACAATCTGCATCACCCTTCTTATTTTGCTGAAGTGAAGATTATGGAGAATAATGTGACAGCATGATGGCCCTGCAAGGCTTAATACAGAATGTCCCTGTTGCAAACACTCTTAAACTTTCCCTGAAATAGAAGCCATGTATTAAAGACTCCAAATTCTCTGAAACTTTGGAAGTTTGATTTCTTCCAGAAGGCCTGTTTCTTTGCTCCCGTTACCTGAGTCAGTCTCAGACATACAGAGTGGGGATCCAAGAACACATGATGATGGAGAAGGAGAAGTTCTCTCCTCCTGCACGTAAATGGCCCTTGCCCATACTGCTGAATGCAGAAGTGGCAAGGTGTGTGATGAACACTGCAGGTAGGTCTGCTTCATTATAGGTGAACTGCTTCATGCAGGGACTTGGAGGATTTAGCTTATGAGATGCCTGGGAATGCACTATCTGAAAGTGACGGCAGCGTGCATAAGAAAGCGGGTAAACTGTTGTCCAAACGTGACCTGTGCTGCTTTATGTTTGCTTCTTTGTCCAGCTATAAAGCCTTAGTTCTTAGCCACTGGGTTTTGACTTTGTTCCAGGGAAATAAATGTATTTTAGGATGTTAGGCCCTGTTTTATATTGGTAGGTCTTGGGAATACATAGCCCCACATTATTAATGTTTGTTAGTATTTAAATGGAACCATTCATATACACCCATACTGTACTAAGGAAAGCAGGCCTCTGTGGAGCCAAATTAGACAGACTGTGTGATTAGATCTGCTTGCTAAGGCATACAACGCTTTTATTAAATGCAGAGTGCAACATGCAGGTCTAGCGGACAGATCCTCAGCTGAGGTATATTGACAGTACTCCCTTTATGTCAAAGAAGGTGCTTTGATTTACACCATCCTTTCTATTTGGAGGAGGCAAAATATGTTAATTAAAAATCTGTCATGAGCAGCTTGTGATATTTGCTTCTAGCCATAGGGTATGTTCAGTTCAACTGCTGTTCCTGCATATATTGCCATCAAAAATGTCTCATTGTGCTACACTTGTTATAAACTCTTGTAAATCAGTGTCTGGTTTATTTTTAGCAAGACCTCATTTAAAAGTAACATTTGTGCTCTAGTCAGTGCAGTGGCATGACTTCTGTGTTCTTTGGAAAATATGAAGATCATTATAAGCAAGTTCTCCTACAACGGGTGGGGTTTTTACGTGAATATAACATGTTAAGCCATTTCCAGAGAGAGAGGAAAAATGTGTTGGTGTAGCTATAAAAAACACCTCTGAGAAAAAGTATTTCAAATGGAACAATACACGTTTCTGAAGCAGTGGTATCAACTGCCTCATTAAGCAAACTCAACGCCCTCAGCCCCGAAAAAAAGAACAAAACTAAAACCAACCACCCAAATAAAACAAACAAAAAAAATCCACACAGCATCATGGTTAGATCACCTTAAAAATATATTGTGATCATGTTATTGGCTGAAATTAATAAATATTTAAAAATAAAATTATGCTTTACCTAAACCAGGTGGGATTGAACTTAAAATATATTCTTTCTGGTTTAAGTGTAGCTGGCCACACTGGTTTGTGTCAGAGAGGATAAAGACTCTGCCTCCTCTGGCACATTGCCTTGTGCCAGAGAGGCTGCTTTGGTCAAAACCTCACAACTTTGCCATGCAATTTAGGGAATAGGTAGAAATTTTCCTACTAAGATTACTTACAGAATAATAATTTGGGAGATTGTCAGATCATTTTACATCCAAATCTATATAGGTACGATCTGGTTTAATGTTTTTGTTTCAAATCTGGATTATTAAGATGCTACCAAAGTTTGTTTCCAGTCATTTGCATACTGCTGTACCTGAAGAGGAGTACACAGGGCAGCCATTGCTCTTATTTTTTTTGGCAATTACTAATGCTTGTGGTTGAAAAATGTTCTGTGCTTTGCTGTTCAGCATATATTAGATTACCACTGATAATGCATTTTTTATATTCATGAACTGCTCTTATATTATGAGGCATTTTATATTATAGCTGTCTAACTGTAATCTGTATTCATCAAGCACATCGTGACTAGGTTAATCATAGTTGACCTGTGGTATTGATTTGTCATGCAGGAGTGAATGTTGAGTCTTTCAAGGCATCATTGCTGCTATAATAACACTATCACAATAAACTTCTGTAATTTCTCACAGATGACATGCATAGCAGATGAGAGTTAACTGCAGTAATTTCTATATGTTTATTTTACAATTTTTCCTTAGGTATGTTTTCTGCATATTTAAGCTTCAGATCAAACCATACATGCTTTGCTAACTGCCTTAGTGATGCTGTTTGTCTGAATAAATGATGATAGCTGGGTTGGTGTAATACCTACAAAATATATCTGAAGGATCTGCTACCTCTGTCCTAAACAAGGTGTAATTGAGGTTGTACTCAAGAGCAACTTTGTGCCTTAAGGTAATATTAGAAACAAGAAAACTGAACTGAAGTTTGAATGCTCAAATCCTTTAATCTGAAATCCTGAATACTCTGTTTCTTAGGAAAGGCCAGTGGGAGTTGAAGAAAGGCAAGAATGTGTTGTAATGTTTGTTACAGAAACGAAGATATGTGCTTTTATGCACAACTCATACATACATCATGATAATTATTTTCATGGAAATTTGCTATGTAAATACCATAATCCAAATTTAATGCCAAATAAATATTGTATTATTCTTCCTCCCCACTCCCCAGTAATGAGTCTAGGCTGTTAAGAAGTCAGTTTTAAAATGCTGAGTGTGTTATTTCTTCTGCGCTCACATAGACATAGAATAGCCAGTCTGTGCAGGTCTAAGGCTAATGTGGTTTTAATTGTTGCTTTTCCCTAATGAAAGCAGGAAGACTGCTAATATACTTTGTTAGATATCAGTGTATGATGTAGTTTTTAGTATAGCACAAATTAAAAGAGTCTAAGTGTTAAAAAATAATACATCAAGCTTACTAGTAAATTAAGCCATATCTTTTTAAGCTAAATGGATTCATAAAATTCATAAAATTCACTGATTTACTACTAAGACCAATGTGATTGAATATATTAACTTCCGTGCTGAGAAATGCATCAGTGCAGCTCTAAAAGATTCATTCTCCTCAGGAAGACAAATAAAGAATCAACAAATGCATAATAAAGATTAACAAGGACAATTTTACCACTTCAGTAACAAGTAACAAGTAATCGGATTATTGCGGTTGAGACAGCAGAACGTAAAAAGGAATGAATTTTTTTTCCTATGTGAGAGTCAGAGAGGTATAGTAAAACAAAAATGGTGTATTATTATCACAGGTAACTGGATGACATTTA
Source organism: Pedionomus torquatus (assembly GCA_013398155.1). Lineage (NCBI taxonomy): Eukaryota > Metazoa > Chordata > Aves > Charadriiformes > Pedionomidae > Pedionomus > Pedionomus torquatus. Next base: position 398,273 of record VZRU01010635.1, read on the forward strand.
TATTAAGTTTTCATTCATAAAATAAAACAAGATGTCAAAAAAATAGCTTAAGCTAGTGCTGTTACAGTGGGTTTGCTTTTTTCTTATGACTATTATGCAAAATCACATTCAAGGAATATAGGAATAAAGGGAACATTTGGATTCCAGATCCATTTCAGTAGCAGACTCAACAGCCTGAGTAAATGCATGTGGCAATTACCTATGCAAATTGTTATGTAAACACTGTAGAGGCTTTTAAACAACTGTTAAAATACATTAGTTAAAAGAAAAAAAAATCAAGTCAATAATGTATTTATTTTCATCAAGGAATTTTGTCCATCCATACTGATTTGAGTAATAGCCAAAGGAAATTCAGGAAAAAAAAAAAGGAAATATGTTCATCTTTGTTTAAATTTATACATGTAACACAGTTATGCTGCTCACATTATTAAAAATCTTACATACCTGTGTTTTAATAGTGTTGAGAAGCTGCTTAAAATAACAATATAATGAAACAATATTGATTCTTCCCTTTGTCAGATTGATAAAATGTTTCTCTTGCTAAGTTTTGCTGCAGAATGCGATACGTTCTTGATCATGAGGTGGCTTCAAAGATTCAAAGCACGGTTCATACCTGATGCAGTCCTTCCATGGTGCCTATTCTGTAAATGGACATCAACCTGAACCTTTCCAACATTTCAGAGTCGAGGCTCTAAGCAGCTTAGCAAATCCTTCGTCTGCTTTGTGCTAAAATTATCGAATTGTTTTCTTGGATTTGCTGATGAATGTAAATCCAATAAGAGTGTGTCACAGGAACTATTAAGGTGATTTCTAAACCCCCTGATTAGCACATTCTTGTGTTTTCACAACTGTAGTAGAACAGTAAGGAGCATATTTTGCAGCCAGATAAATTGATCTTGATGTTGCTGACAGTAAAATAGTATGTTTATTCAGATAAGCTCTCTACTTACACACTTGTCTAGGAAACAAGAACATCAGTTTTGCAGCTTGACATCTTATGTGAAGGGTGATGTGGTCATCATTGTCTGGAAGAGGAAATCTGTCTCAGTAGTTCCTTTCCTGGTAGCATTTGGCAAAGCTCCTTGAGGATTTAAAGCCATCTGAGATGTTAGTTCAGGACTGCTGAATGACCAGCTAATGCTATTGAGCACAAAAGGCTTGAATGAAGAATTCCACTTCACCTAGCCTTCATCACTACCCAGTAAATAGAAAACACCAAAATTCTCAGAATCTGTGTTTGCTACTAAAAAGGTAGTTGGAAGATCAGGTCTGAAAACCAGAATGTGTGTAAGGAACCATGTACTTGTAAGGAGACACAGTCCATTTCTTGTCAGAATTTGAGGTCATGAAAGAAAAACTAAAGGAAATGAGGAAATACACAGTTTCTTTCTTGATCAATGAAATTTGGACCTAGCATCTTAGAGTTGTTAGAGTAGTAAGGCACTTCATTGCACCTGAGAACAATCTTGTTTCTTTGTAATGCTGAAGTTCCTTCCATGAAAAATTCTCAAAATTACGATAAATCATTACTGCACTGATTTATTGCCTCCAGCAGAAAAATGATAGCTCCGAGACTGCAACCCAGGGCTCACTGAGCTCAGTGGAAGGATTTGCATTCACTTCAACGCTTCTTTACAATGGGTGCTATATTAATGGTAACAGTACTTAATGTAGATGGATTGCTATTATAACACAAGATAGGCACGCGTACTTCATGTGTACTGCCTGGGAATGCAGTTAACTTTTTTTTTAATAGGGCAGTTTTTTTTTGTTTTGGCTAAACCAGTCAATGATGTTAAATAATGGAAATGCAATACTATTGTTTACACTATTAGCTTCATTATTTGTACTTCTTTGCTCCATAATGCAAATTCAGTTTTCTAAGGCTGTATTATTGGAATTATCTCTGTTAGGGAAAACAGAGTAATATTTTCAGACTCATCCACCATCCCATTGCTTGCATTTCACCTAAACCTTGATTCCTCGGATGTCACAGAGATGTGGCTTGCAACCTTGAGGTTGCAGTGTAGCCACACCATGCTAAAAATTACGGAAATTTCCCTTTTGAAATCAGTAACTAGCTGATTCTCCACTGGCAGTGAGCTAATATCATTCCATTGGACCTGACCTGTGGTTTGAGCAGTCTGCAAGGAATTAATAGCCTTCAGTTTTTAAAACTGTATTATCCCTTTATTTGCACTTTTTGCAGAGGGATTCATGTGAATAATGAATTTACACCTAGGCTTATCCAGCCTTTTGCTGAGTTTAGGTATATTTAGAAAGCAACAATCTCCATGGAAATTATCCAGCTGTCAGGAAAACTGAGCTGCAGATGCAGAGACAAACAAATTTGTCATGCATAGGCCAGCTCAGACAGTATACCACCTATATAGCAATGCTCCATGCAAGCTTGCAGCCTCACTATCTGGAGTAAGGTCAGAACTCTTCTTAGTAATAGTGTTGTATAGTCCCTTCTTGATGTCTAAACCCTCTGTCGCCTCAGAAAGGAAGAGCTGACTTGTCTTAAATACCCCACCAGTATTAGAAGATGCAAACTAAAGGCACTTGCCATGCAAATAGGCTTGGATAGATCCAAGTGAAGTAATTGCTTGAGTGAATAATAGCACTTTAAGAAGTTTATCCTATTTCCAAGAACGACAAACTTCTTCAGTTCATGAGGTGAAAAAAAAATAGGATTATGAACATATTGGAGGAATCTTCTGCACATTAGGAATTGTCTGCTGAGGAAAATATTTTTTTTTCCCACTTTTGGGAAATTTGACAGCTCATTGTGTTTGGGAACTCTCAAACTGAAGAGGAAGGGCAGTGAGTGAACATATAATTTATACCATTGGAAATGGCTGGTGGTAAACTTCTCTTTTGTGGCTGTGTTCAGTAATGCCCTGTATAGTGCTAAGGTAGGGGTGCTTCAGCAGATTTTCAGTCATATGTCTGTCTTCGCACTACAGACTTGCAAAGGAAATGTTTGATTCAGCAGCCTGAACTTTCTGGATGTTTTCTCTCTTGCTAAATTGTTAGCATTTTTAGGCTCTCCATCAGAGTTACAGCCATGTCACCCATTTTTGTATATATAATGTATATGTAACTACTATAAAGAAAAAAAGTTATAATGGAACTTAAAAGCCTGCTCATGTAGCTGTATGAAAATGCATGTGAATTTCCTAGCTGAGCCTCATTCCTGACAGAGCTGAAGCTGCTGTTTCAGCCATACCTTGGCAGGCAGAGCCATCTGCTGTTAACTCAGTACAGCAGTAGGGCTCTTTCAGCCCCTGCTGTTTGCAAGCAGTTCCTCAGAAGCAGCAGCAAACTTCATTGCCAGTGGAAGGATGATTCATCAAATAGGTGCTTGCTGCACTGAAATGGATGCTCCTCCAGCCCTCTTCCCAAAACTCAGGAGAGATCCATGGGGGTGAAATCTACCCATCCATCATCCACCAGTTCTGTGAGGTTTTACGTGCTATTGTTAACAAAATCAATGACAAACTAGTATTCATTATTTTGGCAGGGTGGTTTTGAATGGAGGCAAGGTGGACAGTGTTAAGCATCCATGTCCCTAATGTTTGCGCTCTTCTCTTTCATGGTTGCATTCTCATTGCACTATTTTTGTCTGACTGGGGCTCTTTGTTTGCCTACGGTAATTCCTTTCTATGGCCCCTTGGTTTGACAACACAGTGTTGTTCTTGTGAATCCTGTCAGTCCCCAGAAGGTGTGCTCATGTGACTGAGAGGCAGCTATTAACTGTAGGAACATGGGGATTGCTAGAATTCAGCAGAGCACTGCTCCACTTTGCCCCTATTCCTCACATCTGTAAGGATGCTGGGGGGGTTTAAAGGAAACGTAAACGCTGTGCTGATTTTAGGTTAACTGACCGTATCTCCCATTCTTCCCCTTTAAAAAAAGAAAAGAAAGAAAAGAACAGCCTGTGGCTTTCTTCTCAACTAAGAGAGCAAGATATAGTAGATTTTGTTGCTTGCTCACATAGTTTCTTGTGCATTTGAAAATACACTGGATTTATCCTGCAAAGTTCTTGGGAGCCTTCTCAAGGATAGAGCTGAACACATCTTTTACAGCACATTGTTGTAACTCTGTATGACATAGTAGGGAAAGCTTGACTTACTGGTCACCAGTTTATGTCCTGAAGCATGAAAGCAGGTAGAATTTCCTGATAACAATAAATAGTTCTGCATGATTTGTTGTCACAATTCTGCTTTTGCAAACATAAACAAATCAGAATTCATTGAAAGCCTCTAATCAAGTGTTGAAAACCTGAGAGTGAGTTTACAGCTTCTTGATTGCTAATTCTTGCAAATAAAAGGAATAGTAGATAAAGATATAAATGCTTATACTGAATCTCAAGCAGTCCTGCTTTTGGTCTTAATTACTATGTGCAATTTTGCATAATTTCCTTCTCCGTGGTTGAATATCAGCTTTGACTGAGGAACATCTCTTGCTACTTCTAGAAAGTATTTTTTTATTAAAGCTAGAATTATTGCATGTAGGTTACATGTATTTTTTAAAGTAATATTTTTTGAAATTATCATCTTTGTATGATCAAGATAATACTGTAAATGCAGATAGGTACAATGGGGAAAAATAATTATTTATGCGTTAAATACTATATGCAGAGGCAAATATGTTTTTTCCTGCTGATATATTGCATATATATATATATATATTTTAAGGCTGTCTCTGCTGTTAAATGGAAATTAATTAAATCAGATTTTTCAGGATCTATAAATAGCTGAGCCGGGCTGGCTATCTTCCAGTGCTGATCCTGTGCAATCAGAGGATATTGATGGGAATAGCTACACCCACTTCATCCTCCCAGATAATCCTCCCTACAATACTCCAGTGGAAAGCAAGTAAACAACTAGAAGTAAACAGCCCCAAGCTTTGACACCTGATGAAAAACTCCAACCCATGGTTATGTTTTAGAGCAAATTCTGACCTGCCTAAGTCTGAACTCTTAATTTCTGTAGTAAAGAAGTTGGTTACAAAAATGTTACTAATTTGCAGCGTCTTATGTCATTGTGATTTCCAGTCCTGTAGGGGAAATACTAGCTATTTAAACACTAGTCACCTGTCTTCAACATATTATCCTCAAGTGGCAAGTCTGGAACAGGTCTATACATGCACATATACATGCAAACATCTGCCCTATGGACCATGTCCACCCCATATATATCTGCTTCATTGACGTAAATCTAATTGTTTTGAGGATTATTTTTTTTTAGATTTTCACAGTTAAGAAATTCAGCCCTATGTGTATTCCCTTTCAATTGCTAGATTGTCTTTATATTTAAACTGATTTTTAGGATAAATATCTATTTATTCCCCTTAAAAACACTCTCCTTTATCTCACAAAGATAAACAATTATGGTGGGTTTCGGGTGGAAATTGGAAAACAAGCCTCAGCCTGTTTTTTTTTGAGAACTATTTCGAATAGCTGGAGAGAATAGCTGAATGGTTGTCATCTTTTGAAAAGATTAAAAATTCATAAGGGAATAATAAAATCTTCAATTTTATTTTATTAACAGAATTCCCAAATCTGAAAAATGCAGTCTTACCCTAATTAACATATTTTTTTTATAAAGTAACACTTGCTGTAAACCCTGAGGTGAGAGAGCCACCAGATGTTTGTGGTTTTTTTTTTTATTTTCCTTTTTTTTCTAGAGGCAAGTTCTCAGTAGATATTGAAAAAGTATCTCAGTTGATGAATCTTGAAGGTGAAAATAGTATTTAAAAACATTGCTGGTCTCTACTTATCTCACCATGGTCAAATTATATCACAAAGCACAGCAAGACCCCTAGAGAACTGAAGCTTGTCACTCAGATCTGGGATGTAGTTCTAAGTAGGGATCAGCATAACTGAAATGAGTGGGAGAGAAGTAGGAGTGTAACGTGATGGACCAGAGATCTCAGAGGTGATTACATCCACCTGCTTCTCATCCCATGGCTTTCTACAGTCATTGTAATATTCCTGGTACATATAGTATAAGATGATTGCTTGAGAGATAGACTTGTCTTAAGCAGGGAGTCAATGAAGCATAAATCAATTGAAATGTAATAGAGGAAAAGTGAAATTAATACAGCTGTGCTAGGAATATTCATTACTGTCAGCAAAGCTGCACACACTCATGTGCTGCACACACGAGGATAAGCTGATTTGTGCTTCTATATTATCTGGGGAAATCTCTGAGCAATGCAGCACCATACAGTGAAGGTTTTGCTTGACTTATTCAGACTGCATAATATTCAAAAAAAGTCATTTAAGCAAAACCTTTTCTTTTAAAACAGCAGCAACAATAACAAAACTATTGCTTGTGACCTGTCTGCAATATTTGTGTGGAGACTAGTGTGCCCTAGGCAAAGTGTACAGCAAGGCAGATGGACCGCATCCTTGGGAAGTCCACAATGTTCATCCCAAACTCTGTAGTTCTCAAAACCAGTACTAAAAGGTTACTGGATTAGATTATTGGAGCAACCTTGATGAAACTATCCTGGGCAAGCATGATTGTGGGGCATTTCTTACTGTTTGAGGTCTTTGAATTGAATTCAGGTAATCAATTACTGAAGTCAGTTGATCACACAGGTTTATATGTTGATGGTTGAGTATTGTTTTGAAAGAGATAATATTGTTCAAATCAATTTCGGAATAATAAAATATTTGGGGATGGTACCACAGCCACTACATTTATTTCATGCATAGAAATTACACTACATGACAATTTTTCATTCAAAGTTCAGAACTGTTAATAACCTTAACTATTGTAGGCCAAGCAAAGGTCAAGTAGCTAATCCTGAAAAAAAACAGATGGTATAAAGTTGTTCCTTGATTCCTAGTGGTTGTTAGAAAGAGATTCCAGGTTTCTGCCTATAAAAAAATTAATAGTATTTGTTACTTTATCTGTAACAAGTATGATATTCTAAAAATGTATCTTCTTAATGTAGAAGCCTAGAAAAATAAAATAAAAAACAAAAAGAATAAATTCATAGCTTACAGAAAGCAAGAAAGCAGGGGGACAGAAATAAGATAGGATATATGGACTCAACAGTGATGTTTTTGGAGAACCTTTGTGGAACTGAACAAGGGAAATCCTTTAAGATACAGAAAGCTCTGCTGAAGATGTTCCCTCTGACTTTGGTGGGAGGTGGCTATGGTGATAGGATGGAGCTGAATCTCTGGATGGTGTCTTGGTGACAATCTGAAAATCTGTTTGTTCTGCTTTTCTGGTGCAGCATGACTGCAGCAGTTGTGTTTTATAGGAAATGAAAACAGAGAGTTAAAATTAAATGTAATAGTATCATCTGCTGACTGTCTAGGTAAGTAGAAAAACTTCTGGAGTTGCAGAGAATTAAGTGCTGTACTTCCAAGAGTTTTGGTGCTCACTGGAATTGTGTGTATGTTAAAATTTGGATTAACAAGGGATGACAATTAGGATTCCTGGTAGTAAACACGACCTTCTAAATGTGTAGCTTTTTTAAAATGGCATAGTTTCATGAAAATATGTAACAGTCATGCCATGAAAATGTCTAATACAACTGTAAAGGAAGTACTACATTAATAATGGGCATTTGTTCCCTTAATCTGTTGCTTATATTTTTGGTTCATATACTTTTCAAATTAGATATAATAATTTCTATTTTGCTTTTTTCTGTTTCAGCGAATTCGAGAACTAGAAGATAAAATAGAACTTCAAAAGAGGCAACTCAAAGAAATTGAAGAAAAGGTAAATAAATGCCTGGGCAAACAAAAATGGATTTTTCTTTCCACACTAATTTATTTTTCACTGTTGGATTGATTTTGATAGTACTTAACCTAAAATCACAGTTTATTCTAAAACAAGCAAGGTAAAATTTGAGTTCAAGTCATTGCTGCATGAAATAAAGCTCCATCCCTAATCTGCTCAAAACTATTATGTGCTATGTACTACTATGAAGTACAGAAAGAAATCAAGGAGTCTGGAAAGACTCTAAAAGGTGTGGGGGGGTGGGGTGGGTGTTTGCTGTGGTTTAGATCACGAAACAACACAAAGATTTGTCTCTGACAGAAAGTTAGCTCAGCTCTGTTTTGGGGATAATACTGCTTTGCAAAACTTCCAAATACTGAAAATTAACAAAAGAGTTAATGAGGTGCATGTGGTGAACACCACAAACAAAAAATATTTCTTACTTTACGACAGAAAGAAGTTCCAAATTAATATCCTGGTTCCCAATTTTCCCCCCTTTTGAAGAAGCTCTGACTGAAGCACAAAGCAGCAAACATATTTGTGTTGCTGTGGTCCCAAGCAAGAGCTGACATGAGGCTCCTGGACCATGGGCTCAAGCATTTCCCAGGTTTAAGGAGTTTGGGGTGTTCTGCAGACCTTAGGCTAACACTGGGGCTTCTCTAAGCTCTAAAAAAATGTTATGTTTACATTCCTTTCGCTAAACCACTGCCTTGATCCCAAGATGAGTCACATCATCTCATTTTCTCTGACACGCATGGGTACAAACCTGCTGCTGGGCTGAATGGAGAAGTTAGGGGAGCTTTTATTCATCATTTTTTCTTCTGAGATGAGAACAGGATAAAAGAGCAAAAGGCAGGCTTTTGGAGGACTCTGAATAGGAGTTGGAAGAGGTCAATGAGGCTTGCAAAGCTGAGAGTCTTGAGTCTTTGAAAAACATGCACTGAATTTGGGATGGTTTCTTCCTTACTCTTCACTAATCTCATCTGCTCTCTGGATGTGGCAGTCCCCACCATGTCCCTCTCTGGGGGTATTGCTCTTCTAGCAGCTCCAGTTCCCCCAGGAGATTCCTTGGCCCCTTCTGTTCCCGCAAGAGTGGAGACACAATCCCCCCTGCAGTACCTCACCCTGCACTTTTTGAACTGTGATATCCACCTGAGTTTGTGGAAGAGCCATGAGAAGAGCTGTAAGGAGCTGGACTGTCTGCAGCTGTTGCTAATTGCCACTTTCCATCACCCCCACTACTCCCTGACTGGGGCTAGTTTGTCTGTATCCATTAGGGAGGCAGTGTTTCCACCAGAGAAACACAGGCAGTATTCATCCCTTAAGGAGCTCTTTTGCTACATTTACCCTCTTCTGTCCCAGACCACTTCTATACCTGAAGATGCTCCTGCAGCCAGCCATGTCTGCAGATGTTACAGTTAAATCTTCAAGGCAGAGAATCCTTGGGGGCCAGGGGATGTCTCTACATGTTAGTTATTGCAAATCACAGAATCATAGAATGGTTAGAGTTGGAAGGGACCTTAAAGATCACCACCCCCCCTGCCACAGCCAGGTTCCCACTAGAACAGGTTGCTCAAAGCCCCATGAAGCCTGGTCTTGAACACTTCCAGGGATGGAGCAGCCACAACTTCTCTGGGAAACCTGTGCCAGTGCCTCACCACCCCCACACAAAAGAATTTCTTCCTAATATCTAACCTAAAAATCCCCTCTTTCAATTTTAACTGTTACCCCTTGTCCTGTCACTACACTTCCTGACAGAGTCCCTCTCCAGCTCTCCTGTAGCTCCCTTCAGATACTGGAAGGCTGCTGTAAGGTCTTCCCGGAGCCTCTTCTTCTCCAGGTTGAACAACCCCAATTCTCTCAGCCTGTCCTCATAGGAGAGATGCTCCACCCTCTGATCATCTTCGTGGCCCTCCGCTGCACCCTTTTTGACAGGTCCATGTCCCTTCTGTGTTGAGGACTCCAGAGCTGGACACAGGACTACAGGTGGAGTCTCACAAGTGCAGAGTAGAGGGGGAGAATCCCATCATGCTTCTTTTGATGCAGCCCAGGATACAGTTGGCTTTCTGGGCTGCCAGTACACACTGCCAGCTCATGTTGAGCTTCTCATCCATGAACACTCCCAAGTCCTTCTCCTCAGGGCTGCTCTCCAGCCATTCTCTGCCCAGCCTGTATTTGTGCCTGGGATTGCCATGTCCCAGGTGCAAGACCCTGCACTTGACTTGGTTGAACTTCATGCAATTTACACTAGCCCACCTCTCAAGACTGTCCAGATCCCTCTGGGTGGCATCCTTTCCCTCCAGTATGTCAACTGCACCAGCAAGCTTGGTGTTGCCAGCAAACTTGCTGAGGGTGTACTCTATCCCACTGTCCATGTCTCTGACAAAGATGTTAAATAGTACTGGTTCCCTGAGGAACACCACTCATCATTTGGGCATTGAGCCATTGACCACAACCCTTTGAGTGCGGCCATCCAGCCAATTCCTGATCCACTGAGTGGTCCATCCATCGAATCCACAACTTTCCAATTTTGACACCAGGATGTCATGCGGGACAGTGTCAAATGCTTTGCGTACGTCCAGGTAGATGACATTTGTTGCTCTGCCCTTGTCTACCAAGTCTGTGACTATTGTAAAAAGCCACCAAATTTGTCGGGTGCGATTTGCCCTTGGTGAAGCCATGTTGGCTGTCTCCAATCACCTCTTTATTTTCCATGTGCCTTAGCAGAAATTCCAGAAGGATCTGCTCCATGATCTTGCCAGGCACAGAGGTGAGACTGTAGTTCCCTGGGTCTTCTGTTTTTTCATTTTTTGAATATTGGGGTTATGTTCCCCTTTTTCCAGCCAGAGGAAACTTCACCAGATTGCCACAATTTCTCAAATATGATGGAAAGTAGCTTAGCAAATATTAGCGTTTAACCACCTATTCTAAACCAGCAAAATCTCTAGATGTTGCTATTGCCAAAATGTAAGCCTTTAATCATTGCCATTATGGTAAGAGAGTAGAAAGAGGATTAGACAGACTGTTAATTTTGAAAATGGAAGTTAGCATTATCTGTGCTGGTTCATCAGTGCAATGGAATGGGAAAAGTACTAGAAAAGAAACAGCTTAATCACAAGATTTGCAGAAAGCTGGTAATGAGGTAAAATGATTAACATTCTCTTTGCCTTAATGTTACATTAACAGGAGATCTCAAAAAAGCTTTACAATTTTCTGTTATCCTTCAGCTCCTGTGTGGGTTGGGGGATTCCTTCTATTGATATTACATTTGATTATGTTTTTCCTTGGGATGAAATCCCTTTCTGAATTTGACTGCCCGAAGGAAGATCGTGTTGTCAGAGAATCAATGAATGATATACTTCTACTTCATTGTTTGGTTTAATATGTCAGTGGGTGCAGACTGACACCTACGCGCTGCTGATACTGAGCACAATAATTTCTCATGGAGAGAAGTCATGCTTCTGAAGGAAGCCCTTATAGCTGAGCCTTATTGCTTGTTGTAGCTAAGGGCAATATACCACTTACAGTTAGCCTGTCATGAGTTTGGCTTTTGATTTTCCTTTAGAAATGGATTAAATTTTTAAATTTTATGTAAAATTCTGTCCAATCAGAACATAAGATTGACAGTATTTTTGCTCTATAGATTTTTCAGCAAACTGTTCTAAAGGCTATACAAAAGAAAAATGTAGAATCTCAGAAATCCATTCTATGAGTTGATACAGTAGGAACAAGTGCTGTTTAAACATGTCATGTTTTTCTCATAACTGATTCCCTACTATTTATGTTGCATTCAGTTTGTGGCCTTGGCTTGGTATGTCTTGGTTCAGGAAAGCTTCTGGGAGTGTAATTATAAGTGCTTCCTTAGCAGAGTTACAGAGCTGAGCTTAATATTTCTAAAGTTACATAATCCACAAATGTTATGTTACAATTTGTAAAGTTGCCCTCTTTTACAAAGTTGCCCTCTTATTACAAAATACTGAATTTTGTACCCCTTGTTAGAGTAAGATTGGTATACTGTATCTCTCTTTCAGATCAACCCAATTAATATTGATGTAAGACTAACTGCTGTAAACTAATGTCATTGGATTTCATATTACATATCTTACATCTTTTTTCCTTTCTTTTTTTCCTCATTTTCTTTTGATCTTATGTTATAGTTTTTGTTCCTTTTTTTGTTTTTTTCACTAGCATTCATTCTGTGGCCTTGATGACACAACTGAGCCAAGACGTGTGGTTGGTATTCTTTATATTTCTTTGGAGTAAATTTTTAACTCTTAGATTTTTGCCATATTTTGAGAATTGTCTGCAAAAGATCCTGAAACCATTGGGGAGGGTATGACTGGTTTTGCTTGCATGGAGAGGAAGAGTCACCTGTAAAATATGACTTGGATGCCTTCAGTTACCTTCCTAGAATTCTGCAGAAAGTCACTGAGCTTTCAATGAGATATGATTTTGCATTCTAAGATACATGCTTATTGTCTAAAAGTTCAGGTATTGCTGTAGGATCCTACCTTCTGTCATGCTGGATGGCATGGGATGGCAGATGCTATTTGATTTTCAGTTTTGCTTTTCTAAAAAGCCCCACAAGCATCACCACCCGTGCAAAAAGGGGTTAATTTTACTTCCTCAAGATCCCTGGAGCCACAAAATAGCTTAGGAAATAGTAACCTGATTTCCCTTTTACGAGGCAACGGTGAAGGTTGCAATATGACTGATTCTCCACATGCCCATGCAACATGGAAGGGGCCAGGGTAAGAAACCTCTGCATCTCTTCCTTGAGACGCTGTCATTGTTTCCACAGTGTTCTGGTCTTTTCAGCTCGGTGCTGAAGACAGAGTGAACGTCTTCAGCTATAGCAGGCTTTATAGGGAACAGTGGTCACCTTTCACATGGAACAAGAGGGAAAAACAATTTTGAAAATCAGTCCTAGCTGTCTTCCCTAGAGCAATGCAAGTTGCACACTGCCGTTCAGTAAGGATGTTAGCTCAATAGCCCATCAGAGAGTTAATCTCTGAGTTAAAACTATTGAATATTTACAGTCTTTTTTGTTGTTGCTGTTGTTGTTTTATTTTGTTTTTAAACTAAACATACAGAGGTTTTGTCCTTACAGTTTTTCCACATTTTTTTCTTCTTTGGGATCATGTTGTTCATGGAATCTTCTGATAGAAGAAATCATAGAATGGTTAGAGTTGGAAGGGACCTCAAAGATCATTGAGTTCCAACCTCCCTGCCACGGCCAGGGACACCTCCCAGTAGACCAGGTTGCTCAAAGCCCCATCCAGCCTGGCCTTAAACACCTCCAGGGATGGGGCATCCACAACTTCCCTGGGCAATCTGTTCCAGTGCCTCACCACCCTCACAGGAAAGAACTTCTTCCTAATATCCAATCTAAATCTCCCTTCCTCCAGTTTAAAACCATTACCCCTTGTCCTATCACTACACTTCCTGACAAAGAGTCCCTCTCCTGCACTCCTGTAGGCTCCCTTCAGATACTGGAAGGCTGCTATAAGATCTCCCTGGAGCTTTCTCTTCTCCAGGCTGAACCACCCCAGCTCTCTCAGCCTGTCCTCAGGAGATATAGTTAATCTGCACTTTGAAACTCCTATGAAGTACCGCATGATAGAGAAGCATAATGACAATAGTTACCCAAAAAAAGCTATTATGTTTACCTTTCATTAAACTTGAAACAATATTTTCTTCTGCCCAGATCATGAGTACTTTTGAAAAATCAGACCTGTATTATCATGGCGCTTTTAGGCGTTCATTCAGCTCCCAGTACATTCAGCTACAAACTTTCTGTTGATGCTCTTGGGAACTGAGCTTCAGTTGGGTCTATCTTTCACTACTAACACTGCTGCACATATTTTATATTTTGCAATAACACGATACTAGATGCAGATGGGTGGAATGCAATCCAAAGGTATTTTGATCTGTTATGAGTGCAGTAGCTCCCTTTTGGTTGCTAGATATGTGTTGAAAAGTAGTTGAAATTGACCAATATTTTTACAGTGTTTTGAGCATTCCTTTTGAAATTTCCTTTATTTTGTCAAAAATTGAGCATATGATTATAGCTATGTGTTTGAAGAAAGGAGTCTTGTGGTACACTATTCACCTCACCATAATTTGAGCTGAATTTTGTGTGCTGTGGAGACTGGAAAGGACAAGATGCTATTTTGGTTAATGTAAGTTGGAAAGAGTAATGTTAAAGGAAGTTACCAAACTTAGAAATCTTAGAGTTTCATCCAGCTTTTTTACTCTACTCAGGGTTAGAGGTGCTAACATGTGGATGAACATATTTGTTTTTAAATGCTGTGAAAAGTATACTGGCCAAGTTTAAAAACATTTTATAAACATTCTATAAACTTAGTGACATACTACAACATTAAAAATTTCATTGAAAATATTTTGAAATACTGTTCAAAAATTTTTATGAGTTCAGGGCTTAGGCCTGATCTTTAGGGTTCTGTGCTGATACAGCTATTTGTATCATGGGTCCCCTTTCAAAAAAGAAAATTACGAATACAATTAGTCCCCGAGAAAGGTGTTGTTCAGATGTAACCTGCCATTCTTCCTATTGACAACAACTATTTAAGCAGTTAAATTCAAGTTTGGTGACAAGCATTTTAAGGGGCTAACACAGGGATAATGGCTGTGTAGCCATACAGCTGCTCAACTCTCATATTTCTAGGAGCACGCATCATATTGCATATTGTGGTGGGCAATTTCCTTTAACTCATCTTGCCAGAGGTGAATCTGTCTCTGCTTAATGTAACACAGCAAAGTCTGTATATTGTGGTTTACTGATCAATATCTACAATACATTTTTCATTATGCCAAAGCAATTCAGATGGTTTACTAATAATAATTCTGGTTCTTGTTATTTTGAAGTTAATATAAAACTTTTAGGAAGAGATTGTGGTGTCTGTGAATTTAGGGCTGGATGCCCACACTTATTTCTAGATGAATCTTACCTATCTGAAGCTCAGAAGACTTTTTTTTTTTTTTTATATTGTGGTTTTTGTTTTCTGGTTTTATTTTCCATACAGGCTATTAAAAGAACCTGTGGAGTGAACAGCTGAGTCCACATGCAAAAACATAGAAGATATTTATCAAGCAGCTTTAAATTGGTGCATTTTTTTCATAAAAGAGTTTGCATAATACTTGAAGCTGCAAAATATTTGAATTTAAAATTAGAGACTTTTTTAAAGATATAGCTTCAAGCTGGAATGACTTGATAATCAAATAAGGACCAGCACATCATAAACACTGAAAAAAAAAAATTGAACAGAATTTACACTCTCTCACCAATCAAACACTGGAAAAAATACAAGTGCAATTACTGGCTTCTATGTGAACTGTTATCTACCAAATTGGTTTTCTTACAGTACTGAGATCTTTGTCTCCATACTGCATGCTTTCAACAAATGTGGTTTGCATTTCACCCAGAAAACACAGAGTCTCCTTTTTAATATCTATATAGAAAAGCTAAGTGTTTGACAATAAGTTCTCTATAGTAAGTAGCTGACAGGACAGAAACTGTTCAAAGATGAAAACAAATAGAAATTTACAACCCCACAGTGGTAAAATTCATATTCAGAATCCCACAGGTGGAAAAGGGGTGGATTTTGGAGAAAGGGAAGATGGTAGACTGAACTAAGAAAACTTTGAAGTGGGTAAGAACTGCGTGGGAGAAACTATTTTTTGAATGTTTATCGAAAATTAAGGCAATAACTTGTAAAGATAGCACTGAGAGAATGGAAGATCCCAATGTGGCCTGAGAGGTAAGGAAATGAGCAAAAGGAGAATGCATGATATACTGTGTTCGGTTATCTCCTCAAGAAGAAAGAAGGGCTTGAAGAAATGGGTATGTGGATGAATGTGATGAGCAGAAAAATAGTTGGAAATAAAAATTTGGCAATCATGGCATCCTCCCAGGTGAAATAAAGCAAAGTGTTATTGGCTACCAGGAAGCCAAAACGGCACAACTCCCACCAGCAGGAGTAGATAAACATTCAAGGACATCAACCACCTGAACCACAAGAAAAATTTTGGGCAAAGCACAGATTGAAAAAAATGAAAGTTGAAAAGAGTTGTTTAAGATGGAGAATGTTTAGAAAATTCAAAAATTTTAGGCTTTTCTTTCAATGATGGAAAAGCAAATCATTGTTTCAGAGCTGGAAAGGCAATATGAAGGAACAGATAATTTTAATTATTTCTGTGAAGTTGAGGCAAACTGAAAATATTAAGAGCACAATGTGAAAAGATAACTTTCTCATCGCTCATGTTTTCTTGAAAATCATCTCTGTGTAAAAGGGCTACATAAAAAGCTACAGAGAAACAAGCCTGCTACCGTGGACACACTGAACTCCAACATGAACACAGAGTGGATTAACATGGTTCTGATAATACATCAGAAAAAGTGGAAATTGTGATTGAAAAAAATAACATAAGGCAGAGAACAATCAAGGCAGCACAAAGAAAGCTGAGGAAAAGGTTTGTCATAGCAACTGAGTATCTCACTGTTGGAAGTGCAGGAATCAGCCTCAAAAGACGACAGTTTTCTTTGATCATTTTTAGGCTCTGAAGAAGAGACCAGAGACTTACTCTTCACAAAGAATCACCAGACAACATCATTTACCTGCTGAAGGAGCTGACGCACTCCACAAATTTCAGTTGGGTCCAGCAAAGTGTGACTTATGTGAGGGTCCAAATAATCCTGTCTCCTGGTACAAAGCACAATTTAAACTGGAAACAACAATCATGCAGAAGTTTGGAAGCTCGATTGCCCAAAGAATATGTTGCTCACAATGTGTTGTTGAAAAGGAGCAAGCATTTAGAGAATGCATTTTCAAGTGCAGATTTTTCATGTTGTAGTTAAAGCTTTTAGCGGTGTGATGGCAGAATGTGGAACAATGAGGTCTTCACTGCAAAAGGAAGAGTTTCGGCATTACTCTGAAGAGAAGTGTCATAACTGGAGATAAACAGAGCTTGGGATAACCAAATTGGGTGCTGATGGAACAGAAATTGGAAAGTGCTATTCACGTGGCAAAGAAACACTCTTTCTTCTCATAGACATAGTTTTGCTCACCACTGCTTTGGAAATGAAACCATAAGCGCAAACACGGGATGGTCACAGCATGTGGCTGCAAAGGTGAGCACACCGTGGAGATGGGAGATGGTCTCGTTACAAAGCAGGAAAGGTATGAGCAGTTTCCTTTTCTCATGTTTTTATGCATTTTGTTACATTACAATTCACACGTGATGGCTTTCTCAAAGAAACTGGCTGGTTTGGGTGACGTTTTCCATGACATCCATGACATTTTTAGTCTGTGCTGAGCTAGCAGAATGTGTAGATTTGGAAAGCTTTCCAGTCTTATTATCCATTGCATATTAATATTTATTACAGAGATAGTAACGAGTATAATGATTATACTTAGTCCATGCAAGATACTGGGCCTGATTTTTACTTCATGTGACACGGGCTTTTGATCGTTTCTCCCAACTGTGTACGTGAAAAAGGAAACAATAAGTTTCCCGTTTCAGATATCAGTCATAACAGCTTTCCTGGTTTTATGCTGAAGTACTTGGTAGGTTTCAGGATGAAGCATCAGAAGTTTAGAGGCCTAATGGATTATGAAGTTTGAGATAAACTTTAGAAATTGTTGTATTAACTATCATTATATTTGTATCAGTGAATAACAGTGCACTTATGAACAAGAATGTGTAATAGAATATATGAATAGAAATCAGTGTAATGATTCAAAGCGTCAGTTCATTTCCTGGCTGATCCATTCTCTCCATTTTTATCTGTTGGATACTTTCTCCAAAATATATTACTATGTGGACATTGTCTTTCCACATCTGTAGCTTTTAACTATCATGGCTTATCAAGGGACTGAGGAGTGGCTGAATCTTTTCAGCTTTATGTCTTTGTGGGCCAAAAGAATGAAATTTTATTTAATTCATCATATATGCAAATAGTATATATCAAAACATGGGACAATAAGAGCACTGTTCATTATTTTTGCACTGACTTTTCTACTCTTCAGTGGCAAAACAAGTATTACTTTTTTCTTCTTCTTCTTTGCTGTGTAGGTTCAGCGTTTGTTTATTAAAAAAAAAGTAATTATTTCCTGGAGAATAGCTCTAGAAGCAATGGTTGAATTTCAGTTACAGATCCAATTCCAAATCAATATAAATGTAGCAAAAGCAAAGACATTTCACAGATTCCAGTTATATGTCTATACTTACAGAAGAGAGCTTTTGTAAATGAAGGTGAACTACAGGCTGAAGACCTTCTAAAGCTATTGCTAAAAAAGGCAAAGGAAATGAACCAAAGTTATTGTGCCTTCCCAAACCTAAGTTTAAAAAAACTCCTTTTAGGCATGGTTTCATAGCCTGTCAGAGATGAAGTAGAATTTAAAATGTAATACTGAATGCAGAATTCCAAAATACTAGTTAAATATACTGAATCTTTCTCTGAAATAGTTCTAGATTGTCATTTTAATAGAAAAGATGCTTTCTTAATTTTATATCTTGAAATATATATATATATGTGTGTATATATATATATATATATATATAAAATACTTTTATCCATCATAANATCCATCATAAGTATGATTTCTTTTTTTTGGTGATAAGCATACTCAATTTTATGAACTCTTCTATTTAGTAGAAAAGTAGCCTCTTTTCAAAACTTTGATGTCCGATTCCTTTATGAATTAGTTTAATTGAATCTTTTATGGAGATCTTATGTTGTGAACTGGAGCTCCTTTCATACATGCTGAATTACTCTGGGGCTAATGAAATGAGACGTTCTCATAAATAATAGATCTGTTCAGAATTGAGAAAGAGTGTTCATTTGATCATCAGAGGCTTAGAATCTTTTATTGCATGCTTAGACTGCAGTATGTTGAGGACCTAATAATTTGGCATTGTTTCATCATGGATCCTTCATCTGGGAGAGAACAAGAATTTTGTTATTGCATTAAAATGCCCAGTAATGAAGGATTTGATATCCTGAATTTCAATGTTAAAATTGATACTTCCTGGCTTTTCCAGGAATTAGAAGATGCAAGCATACCTGATGAACAAGCAAACAGTGTTGGAGAAGAGAATTTGGACCTCAGAATAAAAAAGCTGGAAAAGTCGGAGCAAAAACTGAAAGGTGTTCTAGAGGATTACATGGAGTCAGATTCTGTCCTAAGAAACAGGTAAATAAAAGGGGATTTTGCATTCAAAATTAATGTGATGTAACAAATCTATTCTTTCTTTTGCCCCTTGTACTGGCTGTCCAATAATACATGCAAAACTAGCAAAAAGAAAGACTTTGTGTGTTTTGAGTGCCCGATAAAATGTGTGCTTAAGTGTTTTGTGTAGCTGTCAGAGTAGAAACACAATTTTCAATTTTTTGGCTTTATTATTTGAATTGGGTATATAGCATCACCTAAATTCTTGTAGAAAAATAATAACCAGACAGCTTTTTTCAGGATGTTTCATTCTTAAATATTTGTAAGGTATGAATTCTGCTTGTAAAATTGTTCTGTTTTCATCTGGAATAGAGTTCATTTTCTTTATAGTAGCTGTTGTAATTTTGTGTTTGGCACAAGAATAATGCTGATGATGTATGTTGGTTTTGTTGTTGCCAGGTGACATTTTGTTAGTCAAGGACTTTTTCAGCTTTTCTTAAAAGCGGAGGGAGCATAGACAGAATAAGCTGGCCAACAGAATATTCCATACCATAGATGTCGTGCTCAGTACAGAAATGGGGTCTGGCTGGGGGGCAGGGATCTGTGACTGATGCTTGGGATGAGCTGGGCAACCAGTCAGTGGGTGGTAAGAGTGACTTGTGTTGGTTTACTTTATTTTGTATTTTATTATTATTATTATTAATTATCCCTTCCCATCATTGTTCTATTAAACTGCCTTTATCTCAATTAATGATTTTTTTTTTCTTCCTTTTCCTCCTCTTCTCCCAAACCTACTGGGCAAGGGGATGGGGAGGAATGAGCAAGCAGCTGTGTGGTCCTAGTTGCCAGCTGGCTTTGAACCATGACAAAAAAACATATCCCTTTCTTTCCATGGGTTGGGTTTCTTATCCTTCTAAGAGATAATTTGGAATTTTGTGTTGCAAAACCAGTTCCTTGTTTCAGAAAGTTTCATCTAGTTCAGTATGTTAATGCTGATCCTTACAGAAAGTAAAGGTGCCATTAAACATTAATTATGTAGTTGACTAGAATAAGAGCAAGTTTTTGATAGCCAGCAACTTCACTGTTTTAAACAAAGACAAACAGTTAAAAGGATAGAAAATATTAATGGCATTCAAAACAATGATTTCTAAAACTTCTTAATTGCTTTGATTCATCAAGGTACTTGTCCAGAAATGTTTTAATAATTGGCTTTTTGTCAAATATTTTAACAAAGGTTCTGGAGAAGGGAAGATGCAAAGAGCTTTATTTAAAACCAAAACAAAGAAAATATGAGAGAACAGCTCAAGCAGAGCAAATGAACATCTGAAACTTGCCTGAGATACAGGAAGACCATTTTCAGGGATCTTAGCTGAAAGTAGTAGTAGGAAGAAAAGCAATCCTGTCCCTGAAGTTCTCGCAGCTGAAGCACAGACAGGCGAGCTGAGGAATGATGTGGAAGGCACAACTATGGGAAAAAGGCAGGAGCAGAGTCAGTAGCTCAGTAAGTAGCCAGGGCAGAGTTTTGGGCAGATGTGGCTTGGTTTCCTTTGATAGCAGTATTAGATTATGCAGTGGTAGGGAGGACCTCTCCAGGTTTACTCCAACACATTAATAATAAATACTTATCTAAACGTGTATTTTTTGTCTTAATCCTGTTGCTTCAGAAACATGTTTTTATGTGAGATTTTGGAATGAAGGTAGCGCTGTCATGCTGGGATGGAGGTAGCAGGAAATTTTGGCAGGTGGGGCAGTCAGACAAAGCTTAGAAGATAGAGGCGGTCAGGGGAGCTGAGAGGAAGACTGTTTAAAGTTGAATGAAGAAATTCAAGGAAGAAGATATGGTACATCACAGTCCTGAGGGAACACAGGATTATCTTAGGTCCTTCTCCTGTGTACAGAAGCCACATCACATCATTTTACACTACAATTTTAATAGCAACAGGCAAAACTGACCTGTATTTTTTCCACAAAGATGAATTTTGTCAAAGTCAATACAGTTATGCATTATAGGTTTCAGTACCCACTATGAGGTATCTTACAAGTAAGATGTTTTCCTTTTTGCCAGTAAAACACAGTTACTCATAGGTTACCTGTAATCTTAATTTTGATGGGAAACATTTACCGTCATCATAAAACCTGAATTTACTAACCATGAACTGAGCAAAATCTGATGATCAGATATACACAGAGACCAGAGTGGCGATGGTGCCTTTATGGTAACTTGTTGCTTCATATAGCGTGGCATGCTTCTCAGTGAACGTTAATCTCGTAAATGTGTTTGCTTGTGGTTTTTGTGTTAAGCCAGCAGAGAGAATGAACATAGACATTGTCTTTAACAGTTTTGAGGGTCTCCAGCATAATGTGCAAACCCTGGCAGACTTAAGAGTCGATTATTTATTATTAGTAATCAAAAATATGTTAGTATTTTACTGTTGGGAGCAAAATGGAAAAGTAAAGATAAATTCTTGCATTGCTGATGACTGCTTATCCATCAGGAAATGTACCGAGTGGAATTTACTTAGCAAAGATCTCCATTCTCCCTATCACAGGATGAAAGAGCTGGAGCTGTCTCACAACACACTTCTTGTGACAATTGATCAACTAAATGTGAAGTTGCACCAGCTTGAAAATGCAAATGTGCGTGTTAAAGGGAAACTGCGAGACATTCAGGAGGACCTGATCAAATTGGTGAGGAGGATATTGTTTCAAATGACCTAGTTTAGCTTCTCTTTGTGGTAATAATTTATAAGTCAATCTCCTCTCCAGTGGTCTCTCTGTTTTTAAGCAATAAATCATCTCAGCCTTTCTCTTTTTCTATGACCACAGGAATCAGAAGAACTTTTTGGTCTTTTTTTCCCACCCACTTTCTATTTTTCTAATGTTTTTGACAACCGCTATTCCTCTCATTTGGGCCCTTGATCTTAGAGATATACACTCCCACTTCAATTCTTTCTCTCCAGAACCCACTCAACGTAATCCTTCTCTATAAATCAGACTTTATCTTTCTAACCCCATGATAAAGCGTTTTTGATTCCCACCATATGCAATACAACAGCACAACCCAGCTAAGGCAGCCCGTTTTCTGTATAAAATGCAGCTGCTCAGCTTGTCAACTGACTCTGGCATTGCTCACACGTTTTCAAGCCGGGTCTCACCTGCTGTTGCATCCACCTTAAGCTTACTACTTAGCTTTGTGTCCTCTTCCAGCATCCCCAGGTTGGCTTGGGTCTTGCCTTCTGTCCTGTGCTGCATTGCCATGTGAGGCCACTGCTTTGCAGAGCCCTGCTGGTGCGAGCCCTCCTCTGCAGCATGCTCTTCACTGACCTGCTCCTCCATGGCCAACAGGAGTAGGAAAGTGATGGTGCCTTTGTACTTGGCACTGGTGAGGCCCCACCTCAAGTGCTGTGGTCAGTTCTGGGCCCCTCACTGCAAGAAAGACATTGAAGTGCTGGAGCATGTCTAGAGGAGAGCCACCAAGCTGGTGAGGGATCTAGAGAACAAATCATACAAGGAGAGGCTAAGGGAACTGGACATGTTTAGTTTGGAGAAGAGGAGGCTGAGGGGAGACCTCCTTGCCACCTACAGCTACCTGAAAGGAGGTTGTAGAGAGGTGGGTGTTGGCCTCTTCTCCCAAGTGAATAAGGACAGGACCAGAGGAAACGGTCTGAAGTTGTGGCAGGGGAGGTTCAAATTCGATATTAGGAAGAATGACATTACTGAAAGAGTGGTCAGGCAGTGGAACGGGCTGCCCAGGGAGGTGGTGGAGTCACCATCCCTGGAGGTATTTAAGAAAGGAATAGATGTGGCACTTCAGGGCATGCTCTAGTGTAGGGATAGTCCAAGATTGTAGGGATTTTTTGTGTGTGTGGTTGGACTCAGTGATCTCAGAGATCCCTTCCAACCATGACAATTCTGTGCTGCATTGCCAAGAATGTCCTGCTGCCAGTGTCATGCCCTCACAACTCTACCTCTACCGTGTCTGTTCTGAAATTGTCAACTTTGCAGTTAAAAGCCTTCAGTTTCCCCAAGTACCGCTTCACATTCATGTGTTGTATCAGGAAGGTCAGCTGTTGGCTGATAACACACACAGCAGGCATTTTTACCTAGTAAGCATAGCTCATTGGATGGATCCATGGAAATGGAGAAAGAATAAATGTTGTTCAGGGATGATCTATGGTGAAACCATTTCTTTTTGATTTTGTTTATCATAAGATACACTTTTTTTGTCTTAGCATTCTGAGTCAAAGTTGAATAATCTGACATAACACATATACCATGCGGGATGACTCAGAAGTATGAACAATAGTCTTGCTTTTTTATTTAAAAGTGAAATGTATTTTTCAGGACTCAGGAAGCTTCAACATACATATATTCCCATCAGCAATTAACCAAACTATTATCCCACACCTGCCCGAGTTCATATAACATTTCAGCCCAGTGTTCCTGTTCTTCCTTTGGAGAGAAAAATACTGGAGATCAAAAAGACTGACCTAAGGAAGTCCTTGAGGAAATAATGTCTCTGTGCCTTCAGTCCTGCTTCAATGTTTCCACAATGGCCCTATGGTACTGGTGGCTCTCACTCTGCTCAAAACAAGGGCACCATGTGAATCTTGAAAGCTTCCTCTGTTTCATTGACACCTTTCACCTCTGTATGTCTCTGTTCAAACACACTTTGGTGCAAATGAAAATACCAAAGTCTTTCTCAAGCTGATTCAAAAGCCATCTGTTCCTTTCTCCTTTTTCAGGGAGTTCATAAAAGGAGCTGACAGATGACAGGTATGGTGAAGGGCAAAGGGCAAAAGCTTGGTCTCTGAAAGGTGCATTTTATGTTTTGTATAACAGAATTGCAGCTTCTCTGTCTGTAACACTTAAGTGCTACATGACCGTCAGTGTTAACAGTATGTTGCTGTAAAATTCAAAACTTATCGTATGGATTCCAGTTTAAAGGTTTAATTTAATTTAATGTGTACCATAAAACATGCAAAAGGAGGTGTTTAAAAACTTTCTGCATTTTATGTGCTACTATTACTACTAGATGTTGGTGAGTTTGTGTTTTGTTTGTTTCCTACTGGGATGTGATGGCTGAAATACAAAACAGTAGGTCAGTTTTGCTCTAAATGCAGGATTTTACAAGTGCAGAATTATAGCAAAATTAAAAAAATATATATTTAAGGGAAAAAGAGATTTAGTATTAAGATGTTAACCACAAAACCCCTGAAATTGTAGGTTGAAAACCAAGAAAAGTCAGAGAAGAAGCAAAAGAAAAAATTACATTGGCTTCAGGAGCAGCTGAAGACAAAAGAAGATGAAATAAAAAGCCAGTCAGAGTATTTTGAGCACTACAAACAAAGGCAGAGACAACAGACAGCAGTACTGAGAGAAAGGGAATGTTACCTTCGGGATGAGGTATCTAGGCTGGAAAAACAAGTCCTAGATCTTAGTGCCCATATTGCTCTTTTGACATCTCAGTTAGAGGAGGGGATGGTGCAGTATCTCCAGCAGAAGTTGGTATTGACAGTCAGTGGGACTCAGGGCTATAAACACTCTGATGTGGAAGTGATAGAATTGAAAACTTGCATAGATAATGTGGAGCATGACATGAAAAGCCACCTCAAGATACTTAACCAAAATCTGAAGTTCTTATGGGACAAAGAGGGGGACAACAGAAGAGGTCAGGCAGACCTGCTGACTGAACTCCAATGCTCTCAGGACACTGAAGACTTTCTCAGAAGAAAATTGGAAGAATCTTGCCATCACATTTATAGCCTGAAATTATCTGAAATCAAACTACAGGAAAAAATGGAGGAGCTTTTGGATGAAAATAGGGCTTTAAAAGATCAAGGTAGAGTGAAGTTGAGGGAGAAAGAAAAGGACTCACAAATTAGAAGATTGGAGAATGGAGACAACAGTGTTGACCTGGTAAGTAAAATTAAGGCAAAATTTAATTAGCTTTTATATCACCCCAGATTACACTTGTCATTAGATGTGCAATCAAGATGCGAGTGTGTGGATTTTTCCCTCCTGCATGTTTTCCCTTAGTTTCTGTTGATGCATTAGCTTTCATACTGTCTAATTCACACCCACTGGAATCACTGGTTGGGTGCTTTTACTGGGTGCACATTAAGGGCACTTCACAAACCTGATTTCTCTTAAATTTTTAAGGGATGTGCCCAAGGCAGAAGGCCTCAGTTTGCACACAAAATAGAGCCCAGAAGTTCTGAAGGCTCTGTCTTGTGGGCGCTATCCAGTGAAGGAGAACAGATATGGTTGGGTGAGTTTTCACATGTTATTCATGCCCAAATGCTGAAGAAAAAAGCACAGTTGGCAATAAATTTTGTCTATGAGATTTTTCTGGATAATGGTAAACAAGGGAAGATGGATACAGTGTTCATGACTGGGAGTGAGTTGAGATATTCAATGGTTTGCAGCTCCGTAGCATTGTGATATGCCCTGAATACACTGAATAGGATTTGTTTGCTTCAAGCACTTCACTCCAGCATTGCATGGAAAAGCTCTGCATATGCTCTAATACGGCATTCAGCTTCTGCCAATTCATTTTGCTGACAAAGAATAATTCTTGTCACAGAGAGGACTCAGACAAAGTTTTGTTCTCTGTCCACTGAGGTGGAGGGTATTTTTATTCTGAGGATTTGTTAAATAAATTAAAATCACCTAAGCCTCACACTCAGCTACTCCATTCAGATTGTGACCTGATATCCCAAGAACTCTCCTGGTTTTAACTACAGTTAACTGAGAGGTAATAGATGTGGAAAAAAACCCCAAAACTCTTTAATAGAGGAGGACAATCAGACTGTGAGTACTTCCAGAACTAGGAGAAGGTTGAGAGGGTCTTTTGTCTGCAAAAGCTAGAAGAAATAAAGACAAAGTTTTTAGCCTGGTAGTTGAATGCACTTTTGCAGACATACTCATTTTGTACCATTAATGACTGTACAGTCTGAGCTCCAGGAGTTTGTGTGAGGAAGAAAGAGTTGTAAGATCATCCTGCAGTAACTGCAGCTTGTGGGACCTTTGGAGAGAGCTCTGAACCTGTGTCTCCATACACCACGTGTCTCCATAGCTGCCCTGAGGTGGCAGAAGGACTGAGTGCTGTTGCTTATTTTCGTACTTAGTCTGAACCATTGCTACAGTTACTTTAACTAGTGATTGCACTTCTTGGGAATGAAAATATTTTCAGATATTTCTAGAGCGTCTCACACTGAATTGTAAACAGGTATAACAACTGAGTGCAATATGAGGGGACAGCTAGAATCAGCAGTGAGGGCTTTCAGAGCCAAGGAAAAAGTATTGGAGAATTATTATTGATTTGAGAACATTAAGAACAGGAGAAAGTAAATGCTGATTTATTGGAAGGTGTGAAAGAAAGATACATCAAGTGACTAATTGCCTGAGACTAATCCAAAGAGTCTTCAAGAAAGGGGACCAAATCTCTTTCATTCTATTCTGTACCCTAATAAAAGGTTGTTTCTTCCTTTACACAAGGTTTTCTAACTTTTTCTTTTCCAAGTATTAATTTGCAGCTTTGCTGTTGTAGGCAGTTACTGAGTCTCAGTTACTCAGTCTTTGGTATAAATGAACAGACCATGATTGTTTTAAGCCAGTTTACTTTGGTTTGCTTCACAGTAGGTTGGGCTCCTTACATGCTATGTATTCCATCAGCAGCATCAAATCTTACATCTTCTTCGTTTCTGGTTGTCTTTTACTCCGCTTTTGGTATTGCTGCTAAGTTACTTGGATTTTTCTAGTAGAAAATGATTTGATATAGCAGGGAAAAAAAAAATCAATATCTACAATAAAAGGAGGAGGGAGACATCTGGTGTTGTACTGTAAAACTGAAGAGGGCTTTTCCCCTTATCCTGTGTTTTATTAGCACCTATTAAAACAGTATTTCCTAACCTCTTTACCTTGACCTTGTAGTATTCAAGACAAAACAGAATAAAGACCTCTTTGAGCTCATCATACTCCCTCACCAGCTATAAAAATGAGAAATTGTGTGCAATACAAGAAAGATTTTCATGCTGTTACTTTTATGGAAAGCTGCTTGTATGTAATTTTTCAGTGAAACAGCGAATGCGATCATTTGCCTATGTCACAGCCAGGAAAAAGGTGGTTTGTGAAGACAGGCTTATCAGACTCCTGTGAAATACACATGGTATTTTAATTTCCAAACTTGGTATCAGGGTCCTTTCTGCAATATTCCAATTTCAGCCTATGCCTGAATTAGAAATGCATGAAAAAGCAGCTGGTTCCATGTAAATGCATCTTGATTTATCAGACACTTTCTGGATGTGAATGTTAGGGATCTGTTGACTCTGTTGGTGAAAAAAAAAGTATGAAACACCTTTCTATAGATTTTGCATGATAACCGAGGTCTTGATTTCACAATACGATATTCCTGGCATCCAAGCATTGTATCTTTTAGATAATTTTCTGTAACTTTCTATTGACAGAACCCACATATATTTCAACAAAAGCTATCTGGGAAGAAATAAAGGCAAACTTGTAAGAAAGGAATGAGTGTATTTCAAGGAATTAACCTTACTTTCAATATTACTGAGAAAATGAAAGAAGAAACCTTGGAAGTGTTGCGGTTTCCACTTAAGTTATGCCTCACAGTCAAGATGTCATAATGAAGCACTATAGTGTGGCAGTTGACGTGGGTTCAAATCAAAATAGTTCTCCCTGGTGATCTTGTGGAAAATCAAATGGCTTTTCTGACTCACTACAGACTGAATGCTTTGAAGTAGTTATCATTTCCATCTCTATGTGATTTTAAAGTTGCAGCTGAGCCCAAAGGGACCAAGTTTGTTCTCTGCTGGCATTTGATACAGAACAGTGCAGGAAGACAAAAGTGACTGCGTTGGCTTGTTATCTGCACTGTAGCTGTTTTGACTAGCGCCTCACTTACGTATTTTGTTGGGAAAATCAAATCTGAGTCTTCTGTTCACTAAAAATGACCATGGTGCATGTGAGATGTGACCTGCTGTGTATCAAGCAACAAGGATATCTGTTCTTCATCAGAAATTCTCAGTTTCCAAATTCAGTCAGGGAGTAAAGATAAATGTCAAGAACAGAATATGAAATTTTAAATTAAATTATGAGTAGAAAAGAAAATGTTATTTGAAACAATCCTTCTCCTTTGAGTTCTTCCAACCTAGGAATACTTGTCTTTGTAGCTAGGCTCCATACTTGATTGGACTTTCTTTTCTCTTTGTTTATGAGCATATAATTTAGTCTCTGTTCCAACTGAGATCTGACATATTGCATGCTTATTACTCTGATTTTCTGCCTTAACTTTTTTTAAAGTATGAAGGAAACATTAGGAGGAAATCTAAAATCATGACATTTACTAGAAAAAGTTGGAATAAGAAAATTGTAGGAAATAATAGCAATTATAATGAAATAATGCATCTTTTGAATGTAAAATAACAAAGGAAATTTATGTGCCTGTTTTTCATATCATAAACACTGTATATTTATAATCTGGGTTTGTTTCTTTTTTCCTTTTCTTACTCCTTTTCCTTTAAGAATGGAGATCTAATCCAGGATGACATTCAAAATCTGAAACAGGGAGCAGTCTTGGATTCACTCAGAAGCAGAGCCACTCAAACTCCAGTTGTGCTTCTAAATTCTAAAGAGTCTGGTACGAAAAACAAAATGGAATTTTTGCTTTAATTTCTGTGCAATAAAGGTGAAGGGGATTTCATTCATGTAGTGACTTAGAAGACATAAGACCTTCTAAAAACCTCCCAATCTGTAAACTGTTTCTTGGGAAGGTAAAGCAAAAAACATTTGCCAGTATAATACAAGTATTTAGATATGAGCATTCTCAAGGAATCCTACAATCCTAGAGTCATAGAATAGTTTGGATTGGAAGGGACCTTTAAAGGTCATCTAGTCCAATTCCCCTGCACTGAGTGGGGACACTTTCAACTAGGTCATGTTGCTTAGAGCCCCGTTGAACCTGACCTTGAATGTCTCCAGTGATGGGACATCTACTGGGCGACCTGTGTCACTGTTTCACCATCCTCATCATAAAAAATTTCTTTCTTATACCTAGTCTGAATCTACGCTTTTTTAGTTTAAAAACCATTGCCCCTTGTCCTATCTCAACAGATCCTACTAAAAAGATTGCCCCCAACTTTCTTGTAAGACTCCTTTAAGTACTGAAAAGCTGCAATAAAGCCTCCCTGGAGCCTTCTCTTCTCCAGGCTGAACAACCCCAAGTCTCAGCCTGTGTTCATAGAAGTGTTCCATCTCTCTGATCATTTGTGTGGCCCTCCTCTGGACATGTCAACTGCACCACTCAGCTTAGTGTCACTGCAAACTTTCTGAGAACTTTCAGGAAGTTACAGAGATGAGGAATTAGGGGATAGTTTCCATCTCCTGGCTGATGTATAGTGTTTGGGAATGCTGTGCAGCAGTCAAATTTGCTTTTCAGATCAAACAGCATGGAAGGTCTGGACTTGGCAAATTGTATCAGATAAATTCCTCCAATATAAATTAATGAAAACTTTATAGCAAATTTCACTATATGCAGATGCAAACCTGCACTGAGTAATTTTAACCTGCAAATTTAACTCATGAAACCCATGAGTTTTCATTTATTCGCTGGAATGAGATGTATTTTCCATTTTCAAATGCTTTGAGAACTGAGAGGGGGACCATAAATATTTTTAGCATTATTTTAGCATTTAATATGTATGTTTCCTTGAGAAGTTTGTTTTCTTGTTTAATGTTGTCCTTACTTCTGCATTACTGGCAGTATATGTTTCTGGCAGAAAAGGTAGTTTTGGGCATGCTCTCACTTAAACACTTATTCTAGTCAGATGTTTTGCAGATTCTTTTTCATGTAACTATCTGGGAGTGGTGTTACAACTGTCCAGTGCTTTACCCTAACAGAAACATCAAGATGTGGCGGTGCTGGGCTGAAGGAGGTGGAGGAGCTACCAGAAGAACTTCTACCAGTTTTGGAATACAATTCCAGAGCCTTTGAAAAAGTTACTGGTCTAGCTGAGGTTGAGCAGGTGAGAAGAAAAGCCACCCCTACTCTTGCTGTCTTTGTGCAGAGCGAGTCTGTGTTATTCTCATTGCAAATCTTTAAATAATTTGAAAACTTTTTTCTCATCTGTCTTTATTCAAGTATTTTTTTTGGAAAATAATTTTTGTTAGTTACATAGAATTATATATATTAGCTTATATTTTTTGGTTTGAAACATTTCTCATTTGCTATTACCAGGTCACCCTTGGAACAAAGAGGGCAGGTACTCTAGAAGACATTTTCACTTTGTTCAGATATCCCCCAAGTTATTGTGTAGCAAGACTGGTTGCCCCTTGCTCTGAGAAGTTAACTACTGATGAAGAAAGTAGGGAAACCAAAGATGAGGAAAGGGAGGAACAAACTGTAGATCTACCAGCAAAGACATTACCTGTTTCTGTGGCTGAAGCTTTGATGAAGAAGCAGCTCCAACTTACCTTGTTAGATCCTGAAAGCCACAACAAATCATCTGACTCTGTGAAGAAAACGAGGAGTTTGGATTTCTGTGAGGCAAATACCAATCTTTGCTCTGATGGCCTCTGCGTTGTTGCAGAAGGAGTATTTTCTGACAAAGCTTCTGCACTTTTTTGTGGAAAGATGCCTTGCACTGTAACAAAAATTTCCACATCATTTCTAGAAAAATATAATGTGGAAAACCATTGGAAAAATGAGGAATTTCTGCCAAAAAGTGTCAGTGAAAATAAATGTCTGGATGAAGCTGTTAATGGAAAGTATCTCCAAAAAATCTCTAGAGGGAGAGATAACAGAGAAGAAATACAGAATGAGCAAGCTGAACCACAACAAGTGACCTGTGTTCCTGAGGAAAGTTCTAAAGTTTTAAATAAAAGTGAAATGATCAGGACTGGGAAGCAAGCAATGGAAGCCAAAGACAGCATGCATAGCCCACAGGATGTCCAGAAGTTATCTGTTGATTTTAAAGATTTAAATAAGAATTTTGAAGGGACCCCTAAACTAATGGAAAAACAAGGAAACCTCTCAGAAATCTGCATCTTTGATGTGAAGAGGGTACATAAAGGAGAAGACATAATCAAAAAGGAGGAGAAAGAAGAGCAACCACAGAAACCACCTCATCAAACAAACCCTCCCAGCAATATTGGGCTGAAAAAAAAGAAAAAGCAGACCCTGAAACTACAGGAACTAAGCAGGAAGAATTTCTCATGTCAAAAAATAGCTGTTGAAAACATGAAATACACATATTTTAAGAATTTTTTTTTGTCAGAGGAAGAGCGGTATCTGCTAAACACATTGTCTCCTGTGCAGGAGACAGCCCTATGCTTAAATGAACTGTTCCTGCCAGGGGACAATTTTCATGAGTGTTTCTATCATCTGTCACCACTGGAAGCTGGTAAGGAATGTAATGTAAAAATATGTGCACTGGAAAAAGTGGTGGCCATGTGTTCCCAGAGGATATTTCTACTGATGCAAGAGAATGAAAATTACTCAAAAAAAGTCTGTATGTTACAACAAGAAAATGAGAGATATGCTCAGATGATGTGTGAACTGGAAGAGGAGATGGATGCATATTTTCAATACATTTTAGCAGTAGATGAAGCTAGCATTGTTTCATTCCAAAACTTACTTAATGAGAAAGAAGTTGCTGGTGAATGTTATAATAACTTATCAGAAGAAAAAAGCATGAGCCTAGGAACAATTTTTGTTGAAACCTTCTCTAAAAACCTTTCATGTGTTGAAGAGAAAAATAGGAATTCTGACAAAGACCTATTGACAATCGCATCAAATAAACTTCCCAGGAGTGATTTATCCCTGGATGGAAGGAAAATGAGATATTTCCAACTGCTTTCTGACCTGAAAGAAGAAAGAAGCAGATGCTTAAAAGAAATAGCAAAATTATTACAAGACAAGGAGAGCCATGTAGCAAAATATAATGAATTAATACAAGAGAGAGAGGGAAATTTACAAAGAATATCTCTTTTAGAGGGTGAAAAAGAAACTTTGTTGGGATGTTTGGCAGAAGTAAGGTGTGAACAAGACAAATACAGGACCTTGATTTCAGAACTTCAAGAGTGCAAAGCCAGCTGTTACCAAACTATTTCTGATTTACAGAAGGAAAAACATGTGCTGAAAAGAGAAATAGACAGAATCCAGACAGAAACTTCAGAACAGCTTGGTGAATTTCGGAAAGCAAATGCAGACTTTATTTTGGAAAATAACAAATTGAAAGAATTAATGTCATCTTTGGGTTTCACCTATGAAGAGCTGAGAAAAGGTAAAAGTTTGGAAACAAAGGAAAAGATAGTAAAACTAAAAGAAGAAAGTCAGCAACGTGGTCTTAAGGCAAAGAAAGTTGAAACAGCAACGCAGACTCAAGAAGGAGTTCTGGTTGTAGGACCCTCAAAATTTTTCCCTGGAAAAGAGGTAAATAATAACAATGAGGTATGTCATCAAGCTGAAACTTCTAAAGAAAGGGGGAGATTTCCTCCATTTGAAGGACAAAGCTATATTAACTTCGTAATATAGAACATGTTGTAACCTCCCATCTGATGGAGATCTGAGGTGCTAGCTTAACTTTTAAACAGAAGACAAAATACCACACAGGGTTTTTTTGTTTTGGTTTGTTTTGTTTTTTTTTTTTTTTTTAAATGTTTTATTTAAAATTAATGCTTAAAAGAGTGCATTATTCAGGGATTTTTAAAATTATTTGTTTTCTTGCAAGAGTAAAAGCTTCTAGTAGAGCAAATTAACTTCCACAAATTTTTGTTATAATGATAAAGTATTCAAGGCTGTGAAACAACATGTCTTATTGAAAAGTATACACATGTTCATTTATTATTATTTTTTTTCTGATAGGATCTATTTTATTTACTGGTTTGATTTTTATGAAGCATGTACCTAAAGACAGAATCTTTACTTCATGTGGATTTCTCATCCACGTTTTTTCTCTGTAGTCATGAATCTTACACCACGGTGAATTTATATGGAAATTACTATGTTCCTGTAAAAACAGAATTATTAGTTCAGTTGAGAATAATCATCAGGGAAAGAGTTATATCTAATATTTTGATTTTATGCATGTGTTTTTAGTAATTCAGAAGTAAACCGTATATTATTCTGTAAAAACTGATGTGCTGTTTTGTGTGGGTTAGAGGAGTCACATCTTTCTGTTGTGTATCCAGGGCAGCATGTCTGAAAGCTACAGTGTGATGAAAGAGCAAGTTGAAAAGGCAAAAGAGGAACTCAAAGTACAACAAAAGGAGTTAGAAAAATCAAAAAAAGAGGTAACCTCAAACTCTGATGTAATTCTGAGAAACAGTTTTGCTTTTTTTCTTGTTTTCTTACCTGGCTGTTCTTTCTGTCAGGATTTAATGCTTGTACAAAACTGCGGAACCAAAATGTACTTCTTTGATCTTGCAGTTAAGTGATGAATCGCAGTTTGACAGAAGCTGAGTGCTTAGTAGAGAATATGCAGCACAAACTATCCGGTGTGGCCATCTCTGGACAGGCTGTGTTCCTCCCCCTCACTGGGAATGAGGCAGAGTAGAAGGCAGTAGAAGCACCCAGGCAAACAAGAATTTAATGTAGTTGTTGAATGAGAAGCAAAACAATGTAAAATCTGACACTGCTGAGGGGTCTTGCTGTATTTGCTGGTGGTACAAAGCATGCACGCTGCCCCTTTTCTCTACATCTGTGTAGTAAACACCAAGTCCAACACCACCTACATAGAGACTGGTTTGGATGGCTAGTTCTGTGCCGGTCTAAAGTAATCTGCAGTTTTAATACCAACCAAAGAAGGTTTCAGTGCTGTGCCTTTCTGAATGCATTAGCTTTCACATTGCTATTTATTGAACAATAAATATTGAACATCGCACACTTACCTAAGCAGAAATGTATTGCTTTTATGGCAAGTGTGTATTTATAGGGCAGTTTCATGCAATAACAGGCATAGCTCAGACTTCCCGGGAAAAAAAAAACACTATCAGTAACAAGTGTTGAGCATGTAACAAAGTAGCAGGATTATACATAGTGGGTGTACATTATGGTTGTCCTTTGACAGCTTTATAAGACTTCCCAGATTTCAGGTGAGGCAACTGGAATGAAGGGGCGGATTTGCATGAGCTGATGCATGGGTAGGTAAAGCACTTCTGACCTTGCAAGTTGAACATGAAAAGATTGTTTGATTTTTATTTATTTATTTTTTTTAAATCTGCTTAACTTGGGTCCTAGTTCTTTTGTGTGTTACACCACCTTCCTCAGTTTACTTAAAAGAATTTGAAACCTTTGCTTTCACAAGGGAGAAGAAATCAAAAGTGCTTGCTGTCAGGCAACCAGCTGATCTACTGAGTGGTTTGTTTGTGGTTTTTGTGTTTGCTATTTTCAAAACTACAGTTAATGTGTAAGTGGAGAAAGTTCATCCTAGAAAAAATGTAAAGGTGTAAATATGGTGGCTTTTTTTTTTTCTTCCTTTGCATTTTTCATTTTTGACATTTCTCAGGAAGACTTTTTTTCCCCTAGCTGATAACAATCTTACTTTCCATTTGCTCTCAGGGCTTTCAAAGCTGGAATCTCTTAAATAGCAAGTGCATTCATCACTGCTTTTTTTAGCTATATTCAGAATACTCAAGGTACCTTCAAATTTAGAAATCAATTTGAAAATTAATCTATTTTTCTACATAGCTCTACTTAGCTATGTTTCTATAGGACTTACTTTAAGAGTTTTACTAATTTCTTATAATGAGATTATAGTGTATTGTGTAATTCCATTTATTTTAATCAATTTGCAACAATTTAAAAGTTCTGATGTAGAGATCAGACTCAAGTCCATGATTGTAAGCTGGTATTGAGAAAGTATACCACTGCTAGACTAATTATATTCAGTAGTTTTGGTTTTTTATACTTCCCATTAGGCTCAGAAGTGGTACAGAGAACTTGGGTTTGCTGAAACAAGATATGAAGAAATCAAAACTCGCTTGACACAGACTCTCTTAGAATTAGACCATCTTAAACAAGAAGTCGGGGACAAAACACTTGAAAAGCAGAACCGCAAATTAATGGTATGTATGTAAATGGCATCGAGAAAAGCATATTCCTTTGGAGGGAGTGTTTTGGAGGCAGAGGCAACCATGATTTTTACTGGCAGGAGATTTGAAGTGAGCATAGAGAACCTAGAGCAAACTTGAAAGTAAGCAGATATTATGAAAGGCAGACCATCTGTCTACTGAATACTCTGAAGTCTGAGCTCCGCATGGGCATTATAGATACGCCCAATTTTTAGGAGGGCTCTTGTCCTGCTCTTTCTAAGCACAGGCATTTTTTGAAGCATGGATTTTCAGGTGGCCTCAATGAAAGGCATTTCCTTTTAGTGCTCTCCGCGTTTCCTGTTCTGCAGTTGGAGAAATCTCCAGTGTTTCCAGTATTTCACCTTTGTGCCTTCTAGCCCTGAGAAATAGATGTGGAGAGACAAAATGAATCTGTGAAATCTGTGATGCTGAACATTCTGTGGAGCAACTTCCACTGTGAGTGAGTGGGATTAATGGGGACTCAAAGTCTGTAACTGATAAGTGCAACCCAAGTGTGTATCCCCAAACTTCAGGAAATCTTTCTACCACATAGGGAGAGAAAGCTTCATTGGAATCTATGTATATCACAGAAATTCTGGTTTTGCTGTACAAGAAACCTTTTTGAATTTTCACAGGTGACTCTGTGTCATAATGAAGTTTTTATGGTTTCTACCAAAATGAAGTGTTTTATGAAAAAGCTCTTAATTATTTAATAATTTCCTGGAAGTACCTTTCAAAAAGACTTTTCAGCTATCCCTGAAATTATTTCTGTCCTCCTTGACAAGAAAAAAATAAGAAACATGCAAATTTTATCAGCTGGAAAAGCAATTTTGGAGAAAACTACAACTTTCGCAAACTTAGTTGGAACACGTTGGATAGAAATGGCTCTGGAAGAAAATAAAAGCACATTCTGGGAAACATAAAGATTCCAGGCTCAGTCCAGTTGCCTCAATGTTCACTGCTTACCCCAGGATGCTTTAGGGCATCCTGGCTGAGGGCATATTTGTCTATCTACAGCTCCTATGCAGTTTCTCATATTAGCTTGTACACCCTACATTGCGCTATGTGCTGATGTTTAGACAGCTGAATTCTGACTGTTAATTGAAAATTAAGCACTTATTATTCATATAAGTATGTTTTACTGGCATGTAGCATCTTCAAAAAAATTTCGAATAAGAGGAAACAAGTTGTTTGAAAGCTAACAGAAGTGTGTTGTGGTATTTTGTTTAAGCTAACATATAAGCTTTTAGGGGCATTTTTGGGCAATGGAGCTTTTACCCTTTGATTTGGGGACAGTCTGAGACAGCTATTGCTTGTTTTATTGGTCACTGAATCAAAGTGTTAGTTATTTCTATGACTCATCAACCTTGGCAGAATGTTTATACACTGGAAAAAGTGCAGGTGAGCCTTTCTTCTGATTCTCCCCCGCCTCTTTCTAAATCCCTCCAGTAACTGAACTTTTCAAATTAGTATTTATTAATCAGTTAGAGTAAATGTGTATGCAATATTGCAATGTTTGATCTGGATCTGACTTCATCCCATTTAATTACTTGTTGTAGGGTTAATGCCAGATTCTTGAATGCATATACATTTCATTCTGGGCTCATAGATGCAGATACATGTATTTCACAGATCTGGGTTTATCTTTCAATTACACTGACACAAGAGGAAGATTTTATTTTTACTTTTAGTGTTTAGGCACCATCTTCAAAGACTAGAGTGACTAGTGAGTTTAATGCGATGATTTGGGGCTTAGCTATCCTTTGGTTATTTCCCAGTCCCAGCTGCTAGGTCCTTCACCCTTCTGGTGACTGCGCAACCAAATGATAACTGTTAACTGGGACATCTGACAGAGTGATCATAAATAAACCTTTTTATGCTTCATTTATGCTTTTAAAATACAGAAAACTGCTAGCAGGTCAGAAAAATGCAAAAAGAAAGACATTGCTTGCTCTGTCTTTAACCTTCAAGCAATTTTTTATTTCCCAATGTCTTTTTTCATTAGGCATCTTCAGCTAAAAGTGTCTCCTTTTTTTTTTTTTTTAACATACTTTTTTGTGGATGGGAAAAAAAATCAGGAAAATACCACGTCTCAGACTCATCCTCAGGCTTTTGTCACTGCAATCCTGTTCTAATCATTCTTCACATGTTGCTATTGTTCTTTTCTCTTAACACAAGAGGGAGCCAAAAAGTTTGGTACAAAGCATGCACGACTTGCTTGGATGCTGTGTATAGAAGACTTGCTTCATTAGGAAGATCAGTATGAAAATGTCATGCTTCTGTTTTTATCTATGTTGCAATGATGTATTGCAGGCAGAGTGGAGTCATCTATCCCTTCAGTTTGCTGTTTTCTGTGAAAGGGTGCCTTCAGTATATTGCAGTCACCAAAGATGCCAAAGTTGGAAAGACTGTCAGGAAGTAGAAAGAAAATTTAGCCGTGTTATTGTGCAGCACAGATGAGTATTAGCTCCTCCCTCAGTTGTATGGATGTTAGTGACCACTAAAATCAAGCCATCTGCCTGTATGTTTTGTCAGAAGGTGTTTTGCCTCAGTGTATCATAGGTATGACTAGAGTTTTTAGCTTAATCAGTGAAAGGCTTAATCTTTTACATTTCCTTGTATAACAGGTTATCACAAACGTTGACCAGTTGTGTATATAGACTCAATGTTTCTTTTTCTATAAGTTCACAATAGCATAAATGTGTTCCACAAGACTTTCCTCACCCTCAGGTTTTCCTCATTTTTAATCTATATGTTTAATCTGACAATGCCATTTCTAGGAGCTGAATTTATGGTCCTGACCATCAATCTAAAGCTCTCACTAAACCTTTCAAACTAAGTGCATGAAAAAAAGAAAAAAGGAAAGTGGAGTAGATGTAGTTAAATTCAGAAACTCCTCCTTCCACTTGTTCTTTACTGCTACTACTACTACATTTTAATGTAATAAATATTTTTTTAATATTTGTGAAATTTATAGTTAAAATCTGATTACTTTTATTATTAGTGTTCCAGAACCAAAATGCAGCTGGGAGAGTGGAATTTGCTCTCTGAGATAATTATATGTAGAAAAACAATGGATGTATTACATAGCAGTTAGAGAAGAATGGGGACTTTTGGCCTCTATTCTTACTCACTGAGTGACCATGAAGTGGTCACTTCATCTGTCTGTCCCCCAATTTCCCCAGATATGAAGTTATTATAATGCAATAATTACCTTGAAGGAGCTTTTTAAAATCACAGCCCTACACCTGCTCTCAAAGGGGATCAAAAAATCCTTGCTTATTAGCAATTTTAAGATTTGTGCAACATATTAGTGGTAATATGTTTATGAAGATTTGTAGTCATACATTTTATATCAACTTAATTTTATTTTTTTTTTATGTACAAGGTTGAAAAGTTTTGTGCTGTAAAACATGATTGAGAATGATTCCATTATTTTATGCATCTCATTTGAAAATCTGTAAATTTGCTCCCTAGTCTGTGTACACTGTGGAAGATGTCCAGGAAATAGAGGAAAATAAAACAGCCAAGAAGAGATTACAGCAGCAAGTGTTGACCTTGAAAGCCCAGCTCAGGGACCAGGCTGCATTACAAAATCAGTTTCATGTCCTGCAGAATAAGGTGGAACTCCTTCAGGCTCAGCTACGTGAAAAGGTACAATAAAGCTGTTTTTTTGTGTGCTTAAGTGGGTAGACAAAACTGAGGTTAGACTTCAGATTCTACCCCTTTCTTCTCAAAGGAGAGAACCAGAACAGTCTTCTTTCCTGGGAACGTGCCTGAGGATAACAAAATGATTTGCAGACTTATAAAAGTACCCCTGACTTCAGAGAAATAAGGAAAAAATAGAAAGATGGTAGACTATAATAGAAGTTGCTTCCAGTCCCTGCTATAATCTCCACAGTGTAATGCAAGGAAAGTAGTGCTGAAATTCTTTACGGAGTCACCTCCTTGACTTAAATTGTCAGGATTTTTAACATTCCTGACCCTCTTGTTGTGCTGTATCAGATTAGGAAACACAGAGAGAATTTTGATAGAGCTTTTCCTAACTCTTTTTGATCCAGCTGCTGGGGTTACATATGAAGAGTTTCATTAACACATTTTCAGTTAGCTGTGTGGTTTGTATTTTTATTAATTTACATAGTTATTCTGATGAGAGCCCCCATGTATGCACTAGTATACCAGCATGAGCAGTTTTTATAGTTGCACATTATTTTTCACCACCCAAACCAGAGCAGCTGCAGACATTAACATTTGCAAAACCACTGCCTTATTATGTGACTAGAACTGCTGAACTCTTAGGCAGAAACAAATTCCTACTAAGACTTTTTTTCCCTTGGAATTTGTTTCCAATTTTTTTGAAAACTCTTTTTTGAAAAGGGAATTTAGTTACAAAGTGAGCCAATTTCTCATCATACTCTTAAACAACTCGCACATGGCATTTTCTCAATGGTATTCTTTGTATTGTTATACAATTTGTGCTTCTCTTCTGTCCTTCCTCTGAAATACAAGAGGATTTTCTTCTCTCTACTGCGTGCAGCTTTCATCCTACTTTCTCTATGGTAAATCCACCTATTCTAGGTGGATCTCTAGCTAAATCCACAATTCCAGCCTATGGGTTTGTTTTTTTTGTTTTCTTTATTTGAGTGTGTTTGATTTGGTTGGTTTTTTGTTGTTGTTGTTGTTGTTGTTGTTGTTGTTTTTTCCCCTAGTCTTGTCATGTGCTGTGATTTGCTTTAAACCAGTCTTGTAACAGAGGGTTAGTGGCTTCTCTCAGGCACTGGTTAGGGTGCCTCTTACCAGAACAGTGGCAGTAAAATGAAATTCTTTTGCAGTCTCTGTTGTCTATAGTGATTGATGGCGCATATCAGATGGTGAGTAAAGAGTGAGAATCATTATCTATATAAACGGGCAACTCCTAATTGTTCTGTTGCATTGGTGAAATGTTTTGTTCCATGCCTTATCAAGAATTGAATGTCACCAGTGCAGGGACAGAATGCTAGGTATTTTCACCAGTGCAGGAACCTACTGCTAGTTTTTCCCTTTTTCCCTCTTGTGCTAGTGCAATGTAAAGACACGTCTCTCCTTCCCTATCTACACTGTTCCTTCCCAAGCCCACACTTTATTAGATGAGGATCGTGCGACCTCTTTCAGCATAACTGAATTCTCATAGAGTCTTCTTTTGATGCATATAAATTTACTGTAGGTGTTACAGAAATACAAATTGTCAAGCAAAATATATGAATGCAAAGGAATCTGTGCTTTATTGCCAAATAATACTGTATTGATTTGTAGTAGAAATTACCTGGCAGGATACTGTATTTTTTTTATGCATAATCAGAAAGCAACTTTCCCATGAATAATAGACATTTAAATCACAGGGTACAGACTGGGTCATCTGGCTCACCTTCTAATGGAGGACATGCATCGATCATGTCAAAGTACAAAGTTATCGATTCTCACTTTTCAGAGCCTGCCATGGAATACATATTCAGAAAATCCCTCCTTTCTTGCATTCTAAAACATAATATAGGTAGGAAAAAGCTTTTCCCCAACAAAGTATTTTGGAAGATTCCCAGAGTAAATGGGAATATGGGTGCATAATGAAGGATACCAAGTCTTTAAAGTGATGCTGCTTTGATGAAATAACCTCACCGATAAAGGGTTCCATCTAAAAACATCCAAAACCACTTGGTAATACGCAAGACCAACATTAGTGCTAGTAGGACAGTGTTCGTGTACCAGGGCCTACCCGTCCATAACCAATTCCTTACACTGTATCATCATGTTTGTGATTGATACAGGGTCACACAAATATGCAAAGTGTATGCCTTGGAAGTCAGGTCTGAAAGAAAGAGCAAAAAATTGCTACAGCATTTTGAAATAACTCTTGAATAAATTAATGCAGAGTGTTCTTCAACCTTCCAGGAAAAAGAACTTCAGAAGAGAAAATCTGAGACGAAGTTGACAGTAGCTCCTCTGAAGGTATTGCATTTTCCTGAAAGCCCATGTTGGACCTACACAGCGGTGTATCCTTTTTCTTGCAGGCTTCTGTGTATGTGCCCGCCTTCTGCAGCTGCCCCTGGCTTAGACATTTGTTATGGGGCTTTAGAAAGGGGCTTGCTGACATTATTGCCATTATTGTTGACATATGTACCACTCTTCAGCCTGTCAAAACAGAACCTCACACATGGAAAGGGACTATCCCTTTGCAATTTACCTGTGTTCACACATTGCTGTTCCAAGGTGCAGAGGCACTTAATGGCCTAGAAACATAGGACTGCAATCTATAGCTTTGAGTCAAAATGTAGAATTACATATTAGACACAAAATAGAATCTTGACATCTCAACAGGGAGTGAAACCAATGTATATGTGTTCATGCTGCATAGGCTAAACTGGCTTGCCTCACCCAAAAGTGCCAGGAAAGGAACAGCTTCATTACAAGGATACATAATGAATTTCACAGGCGAGGGATTATTAACTCTGCGTTTGATGAAGAAGTGAAAAACTTGGTGAATGACATGACTCTGGCAGAGTACACAGTTGCTTTTACACCAATGTGTGTTCAAGAGGTAAGTGTTTGTACTTCCTAGGATCATTTCATTTCCACTATTGTATTAATTCAGTGAATTATTGTTTCTTAAGTGTTTAGTGAGACCTAATGTATAGTTATAAAATATATTTCAGCACTTAATATAAATACTAGCTCAGAAAATTCAGTGGAGTTGGCTGTTTTACTGCTGCTCTGGTCAGGGTTTAAATCTTCTGGAGCCTATTACAAAGTGCATCAAGCAAAAAACAGTTCCCTGATATTTTAGACAAAGTAACATAGTGGATAATGCCCCATGTATTATTCAATTTCACTTTAAATGTGAATTTTACATTTTCTTCCTGCGAAACGTATCACATCATCTTTCTGAAGAAATCAGAAAAAAAAAAGGTCCACCATGAATCATTTTACAATTTAAGTCAACTCAGTGGACACTCATTTATTTAAAAGGGAGTTAGTTACTAGCATTTTGCTGGCAAGATTAAACTGGTTCCAGTGGGATACACTCTGCTTCTCACCTGGTTACGTTCAAAATTATTATTAATAGCTTGGATGCTGGGAATGCACTGCATATTTTTTGGGATGGCACCTCCTTGAAGACATTCTTAAGGATAGGAATCTGAATCTGGCAAACTGGAGAAACAGGAATTCCCTTACAGTACTTCAGTCACCTTCAAACAAGGTCTTTTTTTCCCCTTTGATTTTCCATATCTTATTATTTTTTTAAAAAACTATAAAAATACCAAACAATATTTGGTAATTTTGGTGTCCAGTATACTCAAGTAGAATCTTACTGGTTAAAAGATGGGGTTAATAAGTGTTTTGTGTAAGACATTTGGAAATTATTGGGAAAATGGCTGCAGGACAGCAGGACACAGAAACATAGGTTCATACTGTGTTTTGTACTTCAGCTAACACAATGCACTGCAAAACGAGTACATTAAATAATATATTTTTAATGACACTGACATCTATTTTTCATTGACAGAAGTCAAGATGCCTAGAATGGGTATATAGTATAGTAAATTTATAGGATTGTCTGATTATTTTGCATTTTTACACAGAGTGTAATACAGATTCTGTATTACTGAAAGAACTTACTCTTCTAGCATTATTAAGTGTTACAAGCTGTCACTCAGTTATACTTGTGCCAGTAGCAAGAAATAATTTAAGTACATGTTGAGGAATAGGTAGATTGATTCTTCAAGGCAGATAGCATTCCAAATTACGAAAATAAACAAGAGAGTTTGCTGGTTCATAAATATTTATTATGGTGGGGGTTTTTTTGCTTGTCTTCTACTATGTTGTTTTGTTTTTTTTTTTACCAGATCATCTTTTATATGCTTTGGGGTTTTGTATGTGTTGGGTTTTATGTGCCTTTATATCTACATATGCCATCAGCTTCTCATGAGCAGTGCAGTCACTATAAGATGGTTGCTGGATGGGACGGGATTCTGTGTCTATGTCTCCTTTGAGTATGTCAAGTCTGGGTCCACCACTGTCTCACCCAAGCTCACACTGAGAATGAATGTTTTATGTGGCAGTAGTTAGTAGCTCATCTGTCAGAAGGGAGATAATACTTCACTGCCTTCAGACATTTTCTCAGACAGTGCTGTGATAAATGAGCATTAGTGTGAAGCTTCCCGATACAATAAATATCAAAATTCACACTCGGTTTCCCTGAATGTCTAATTATCACAAAGCTTAGCAGCTTCAAGAGCAGAGAATTAGACTGAATCTGTATTCTGATGGCCAGTGAGTTCATTTGCAGTGTTGGAGCCCCACATTCAATTCCCTGCTTCAATAGTTATTTAGGTATTCATGCTAAGTGGAGCACAAACCCCTTTCCATAGTACCCAGCACCATAATGGCCAGAGGTCTCACTTAGGCTCAGGCACACTGGGATTCAAGCCTGTTTTTTTTTCATGCAGAGAACAGGCTGGCTCTTGCTGAGCAGCTTGATGCTGAGCTGCTGACTATTCTGATCTGTGAGAAGTACTGTCATAAGTAGTTCCATGTCTAAGAGGAGAAACCTTTCCTGCCCAGGAAGATCTGTATGTTCTCATGAAAAAATTTAGGTTTCTATGGATTGGTTTTCCAATGGAAAACATTTCAATGAGAAAATATTGAAGTATTGCTACTCCTAATTCAATAAATAATGATTACAATTAAAAAGAAGAGAGACCATTTCATATTCATGCGATATGTTCCTTTGGTTTTAAACTCCTGTACTGAATTCTGTAGACTTATGTGAAACTGAACTGACTTTTCATCTTTGAGTATTCATTTTTTTTGTGTTTCAACTCTTATTCTCACTGGAATTCACATCTAAGATTCTAGAGCTATGCTCAGCCTTTACTTACATAAAAGTCATTCGAAAGCTCTTTCCCTTCCTT
Organism: Pedionomus torquatus; assembly: GCA_013398155.1. Lineage (NCBI taxonomy): Eukaryota > Metazoa > Chordata > Aves > Charadriiformes > Pedionomidae > Pedionomus > Pedionomus torquatus. The sequence continues at coordinate 442,253 of VZRU01010635.1, forward strand.
TTCCTCAGATTTTCACTTCGAAATTATTCCTAACATTTGAATGCTTCTAGAGAAAACCTTGTGGATCAATGCTGGTTTGTTTTATTATTTTTTTTTTCCTTTTTATTCTTAAGTCAAAGATTGGCAATTGGCTTTATTTGTATCTGGACTCAGTGACAAATGGAAGCCTCTTAGACACTGGCAGGAGACCTGCCTGCTTTGGCTTAATGATGATTTTCTACTGAGATTTTGCAGTGATGCATGAAGGGCTGATCCAGGGCCTTTTGAAGGGAGAAGGGACTCTCTGTTTGATTCAGTGTCTGGCCTTTTGTAGTTCAGTAATAAACTTTTTGTGTCTAGTTCTCAGAAGAAATTATGTTTTAAAATTCTGTTAAGAATCCTTTTTCTATCTCCACTGTGTTGGAACTAGATATGAATTAGATCTACACTACCTGTGTCCTGGGAAGCTCTGGCTGCAGTGAGCAGCTTATGGACATGAACAAATTACTTGTGCTTAAAGACAAAAGTGAATTTCCGTTTTTGGTCATTCAGGACACAACGGATGGTTGGTCATTCCCTTCTGTTTGCCAGAAGTATGTTCTTCCTAACGCTCATCCCAATTAAAATACTAAAACACAAAGAGAGTGTGATGCAAAACTAATAATCTTTGGAGCTTCCTTTCAGACTTCACTTTAAGCATTTGAAACTCTGTTCTCAGATATGATAAATCACTGTTGTCCCAGTGGTTTATTCTGCTGATTTGCACTAACTCAAAACCTCAAATCAGTTCAGTTTAGCAGAGCAGTATACTTTTAGTGTTGTTATTTTTTGTTATTTTCTCAGTTCAGCATTACATAAAAATGGTTTTGATTGAGAAATAAAATTTGCTTGAATCATGTAATATCTCGTGATTTTCTTCCAGGAGTGTTTCAGTGAGGCCAGATATAAACTGGAGTAATCTGTTCAGAAAAGTCCATTTTCCTTCCTTTAATATTCTTTCAAGTCCTTGTAAAGAGGACTAGATTTTTAATTACTTTTCTGCTATAAAACTGTTCACCATAAAGCTCTTAATTTGTAATTTAGTTTGATTAAGTAATTTAGTGCAGTTTAATTTAATTTTAGTTTGTTTTATCATAATAAGCATGTAACTATTACACAGAAGCGGTTTTATTTCAGTTCTTTTTCATTCCAAGAAAACACCTATGTCACTGTAGTGAAAGCAAAAATTGTGTGGATGGTGGTGATGAAAAGCTTCATCCTGACCACCTCTCAATTTTGAATAAAAAATAGTCTTTTGGGGAGCGGTAAGACAATGTATGTCTAGTACGGATTTGAAATATTTGGAGGCACAAAGCAGTTAATTTCTAAGCTTTTGTGATCTTCTTTTTAAAGACCTAGACTGAGAAACCATTGAAGCCCCTTGTAGTGACTCAATTAAAACCTTGTCTTATTTTGTCATTGGAAAATGAAAAACATGTGTCTGAAGAGGACATCCCAGGGACAAGGGCTGCCTCCAGCGGTTGCACATGGCACTCCACACAGTTCCGTAACTGGGATTCATATGCCCAGTGTCAGGCACAGAATATGTGGCGTTTTGTCATGTTCTATTTTAATCATCTTCTTTTAAATGCTGGTTTATTTATTTATTTTCAATTGGAAAGGCCTTTTCCTCATATTTCTTTTCTTACTATTGTAGAAGTAATCATGGATATTATTTAAAGTGATTGTTTCTCTGCCTTTCCCAGTGGAAAGTACACAGGACATCATTCAATAAATGATGTTAGACATTCAGGCTCACTGAAGAGCTAACAAAAAGGACTGAGACTGTGATTTGCAACAACTGATTTACTTGGATTGGTAACAGTGGGAAGCAAGAGAAGAAGCTTCAGATAACTAATAGGAAATGTGAAAGAGAAAGCTCCATTTTTTTTCCTGAATTTATGTGTCTACTTGCAGTTCAAGAAACGGGCTTTGCGAGGTTTGACTAGCCTGAACATGAGGCTGTGTCCATGCTTCTTTTCATATGTTAGAGAACCACACAGAAGAGCAAGAGAGTGTGACTTACTCTTCACATCAGCTCATCCTAGCCATTGCAGCTGTGCAGCATTTTGGGGCCTTTTCTCTCTCTTTTGGAGTGTGTGAAGGAACAGGAGTATGTTCAATTCTTAAACTCAAATGACTGAGCCAACATGTCCTGTTTTTATGTCAGCTGCCTCTGTCTGGATGACTGATGGCTGTAGTGGATAATGCTGCTGGACTCATTCACTTCAATTTATCTTGGCTGGAAGGCTTTGACCTGATGATGTATTTTATATATTCTTTCCATAGTGGATCTGAAACCATTGTGGCTATTTGCCCCCATTTTTCAGGGCTGAGAGGGAATTTGTGCAAGGAGTATAGGGATAAATGGTAGTGCTTTTTATTGCTTTTCATGGAGTCATCTTAAACCTTATGGATGGGAAGCTCCAGGCAAAGAATGTGTCCAGTGTAGTGAATTATTTGTTTTAAAGAATAGGGAATAAAAGTGCAGAACAGTGTAGCTTAATCCTCCTTTGTATCAGGAGGTTTCTTCTGGGATACTTCTTTGTAGAACAATGCTTTTTGCTTTTGCTTTTTTATTTTTTTTATTCCTCTTACTTCTACTCATTTATTTGCAAGAAAGCACTCACTGCTTTCCTGTGAATCATATTTGAAGCAAGCAGGCCTGAAATAGCATTCTGTGATGCTCTCCTTAAAATGATTTGTGCGTGACTGGTGAGATCAGAAGCTTTTCTGGCACTGAAGGTGAGATATATTTCATTTTGATGTCTGTTCTTCAGACAATCACATTTGTGGTGTTTCTTTTCATAGTGGAGAGAAAAATGTGCTTACAAGGAGGTACCCTGCCTATTTGAAGTATCTGCTTTAGATAAAGTGGATAACTTCAGATAACAAGGATAACTTTGGGGTTTGGGTCACAATAACTCCAGGCAATGCTACAGGCTTGGGGAAGAGTGGCTGGAAAGCTGCCCAGCAGAAAAGGACCTGGGTCTGTTGGTGGACAGCTGGCTTGACATGAGCCAGCAGTGTGCCCAGGTGGCCAAGAAGGCCAACAGCATCCTGGCCTGTATCAGGAATAGCGTGGCCAGCAGGAGGAGGGAAGTGATGGTGCCTCTGTACTTGGCACTGGTGAGGCCCCACCTCAAGTGCTGTGGTCAGTTCTGGGCCCCTCACTACAAGAAAGACATTGAAGTGCTGGAACGTGTCCACTGGAGAGCTACAAGCTGGTGAGGGGTCTAGAGAACAAGTCATACAAGGAGAGTCTGGGGGAACTGGACATGTTTAGTTTGGAGAAGAGGAGGCTGAGGGGAGACCTCCTTGCCCTCTAGAGCTACCTGAAAGGAGGTTGTAGAGAGGTGGGTGTTGGCCTCTTCTCCCAAGTGAATAAGGACAGGACCAGAGGAAATGGCCTCAAGTTGCAGCAGGGGAGGTTTGCATTAGATATTAGGAAAAATGACATTACTGAAAAAGTGGTCAGGCATTGGAACGGGATGCCCTGGGAGGTGGTGGAGTCACCATCCCTGGAGGGTATCTAAGAAAGAGTGTAGATGTGGCATGCTTCAGGGCATGCTCTAGTGGCTGAGATTGTAGGGGGGTTTGTGTGTATGGTTGGACTCAATGATCTCAGAGGTCCTTTCCAACCATGATGTTTCTGTGATTCTGTGATTTTAGATAAAGTGGGAAGAGTTGGAGAAGCTGGACTCTATTGGTTGTGAAGCAGACCAGGAGGAGATATGCTTCAGTCAGATGAATCCCACCCTCAAAGGGGAGAACAAGTTTAACCTTGGGATTTCAGTCTTTTGGGGACAATGCTGATCAACACCAAGGGACATTTCAAGACAAAGGTTTTTTTGTAGGAAGAGGCTTCTTTTTTCTGACATTATAGAAAATGTGA
>VZRU01010635.1:447298-459529 GCA_013398155.1 Pedionomus torquatus
CACTGGTGAGGCCCCACCTCAAGTGCTGTGGTCAGTTCTGGGCCCCTCACTACAAGAAAGACATTGAAGTGCTGGAACGTGTCCACTGGAGAGCTACAAGCTGGTGAGGGGTCTAGAGAACAAGTCATACAAGGAGAGTCTGGGGGAACTGGACATGTTTAGTTTGGAGAAGAGGAGGCTGAGGGGAGACCTCCTTGCCCTCTAGAGCTACCTGAAAGGAGGTTGTAGAGAGGTGGGTGTTGGCCTCTTCTCCCAAGTGAATAAGGACAGGACCAGAGGAAATGGCCTCAAGTTGCAGCAGGGGAGGTTTGCATTAGATATTAGGAAAAATGACATTACTGAAAAAGTGGTCAGGCATTGGAACGGGATGCCCTGGGAGGTGGTGGAGTCACCATCCCTGGAGGGTATCTAAGAAAGAGTGTAGATGTGGCATGCTTCAGGGCATGCTCTAGTGGCTGAGATTGTAGGGGGGTTTGTGTGTATGGTTGGACTCAATGATCTCAGAGGTCCTTTCCAACCATGATGTTTCTGTGATTCTGTGATTTTAGATAAAGTGGGAAGAGTTGGAGAAGCTGGACTCTATTGGTTGTGAAGCAGACCAGGAGGAGATATGCTTCAGTCAGATGAATCCCACCCTCAAAGGGGAGAACAAGTTTAACCTTGGGATTTCAGTCTTTTGGGGACAATGCTGATCAACACCAAGGGACATTTCAAGACAAAGGTTTTTTTGTAGGAAGAGGCTTCTTTTTTCTGACATTATAGAAAATGTGACTTGAATCATTGGAATTCCAAGGGATGAAAGAGAGGAGATGGTGGTTGTTATTTAGTAATTATTTTAAAGAAGGGTAAAATCCATTGCTGACAGATATGTTATTTTTGACCTTCAGAAAGATTATTAAAAATACTGAAGGATATAAAATACAGATTAAAACCAGTTAAGGGCAGCCTGGCCTTTCCAGTGAAGTAACTGATAAACCCATTCAATAATTATGTAAATAGCTGTTTATACAGGGCGTATCTCAAGAATTTGTGGTGTCTGATATGGTGCGTGCTCAAGGTTTTGAAATAAAGTAGGGTTTGGTTGACAAAGATTTGGATCCATTTCCTGACTGCATACATAATACAGATATTTTAGCAGTGGTTTTTGCTGTAATTCATGGGCAACAGCATGTCTTTCTCTAGAACAGAAAATGCAAGCAGAGTAACAGTCGTGGGTAAAAATAAAAACATTAAAAACTAACCTTTTATCTTTATTCCATTATAAATGGCTGAATTTAGATTAAGATACATGTACAATCAAAAGTATCTAGACGAACTGAAACATTTTATTTTAAACACTACTGTCTGGTTGTTGGGTTTTTTTTTGCAGTGCTGGGGGAAGGTGATTTTTTTTTTCATGTCAAGCATTTCTAGAACTTAGCAGCATGCAAGTTTACACTTCTTCAAGTTTGGTGGAATATCACAATATTTTCTTTTCTTCCTAGGTGGGGTAACTTGTGGAAACTTGAGAGGAAAGCAAAAAATATCAGAGGAAAACAGAATCAATATTGTAAAAAAAACCAAACCAAATGAAAAAACAAGAAAACAAGAAATTCATGTCTGGGCATTGAGACAAGTGCAGGATTTTTGCTTAGAGGCATCCCTAGTTACATCCCTATTCATAGTACTATAGAAAATATGATCTTTAGTGTTCCACAGAGTCTTGTGAAACACGGATGAGAAGCCTTCATGAGAGAATCATACTGACTTTCAAATATAATGCAGACCATACAGTCAAAATTTAATTAGCGTAGTGGCATTTTCTCTCATCGGGGTTTGCAGCCTTTCTACTGAGTTTCATTTCTTTCACTGGAGCAGAATTTGGTAATCCTATGAAGCAAAAGAGTTTGTGGGCTGAACAGTTGAAGGAAAGGACAGACCCTGCAAGGAGGTTATTTTTCTAGAAATGGAATGTGCCAGTGTCAAATCTTTGCTTTGGTGCTGTGTTTTTTTGTGTTTTTTTCTGGTAGCTGTACCAGCTCTCCTGCCTATGAGGAGGACAGTGATTTGCCTTTGCACGGGTCATTGAGCTCCAGAACTTGTTCTGCTCCTGCTGACTGTCATCTATCACCAGAGATGCCTCTAACTGTGCTTCCTGTAGTGAGGAAATTCTCATCAAATAATTTTAGACCCAATCTCTTCATGCCTCAAAACATTTCAGGGCTGCCCTTTGTAACCCCTTCATCGCTTGCAGCCAGCCAGCATTTTTTGTGAGTGCTGGGGAGATACTGCATTCATAACCTTGGTTAGAAGCCAAGGACTTCTGAAGCTGCCTTTGGCTTCTTTTATTGTAGGGGGGCATCCAAATGTATAGCTTTCACTTTCCGACTGATCTATGCCTGTGATGTAAGGATATGATTGGATATTCATGTCACCCTACCTAAATAAACACTCTATCCAGATAGTGTCACAGACTCCCTCTGTAATCAGTGTACAGAAAGTCTTCTAGGGAAGAGCAGCAACCGAAATTATGTGCCCAATGTCAACCAATATAAGTGGTCCTTCCATGCCTGGATGTCATTCTCTTGTTTCCTGGCCTGTTGCTCAGCCTAAAGTAAATGAGACAGGTGGTAGGTGTTCTGGGGGAGGGTCTCAGTTGGCTGAAAACATGCACACGTTTGGTATTTTTAACACAACTGATGGCCAGAATTCAGCAGCACTGGTTCCCTTCTCTCAAGGTGGGCAGCCAAGAAGAACAGAAAGTGAAATGGGATGAAAAGCAGTATTCATTGCTTGCATGTACCACTCGCATTCTCTCATGTGCTGTGTCCCCAGGAAGGGTCTGTCCTACAGCACTCTGGGCCTACAGGTGGACTGGCACAGCCCACCCTACCGACTCTATGAGCTGAATAGCAGTGTGTTGGCATGCTTCAGAATCACAAGGCACATACCTGCGGGAGCCCATGAGCTTTGAGGGTTGCTTTGCAAGTAGAAAATGAGAATGATGAGCTTTTTTGGGTCTGGCTAGCTTATACACATTGGCAGGTGGGATTTAGTGTCACCTCCAAGGCTATACATTACAGCACCCCTGATACCTGGATGCTCTAACCCTGGCATCACGGCTGCTCTTGAATCGCTTGCAAGCAGCATGACTCTTGTAAAACTCTGCAGTCATCAATCCTGCAAGCTTTCTTTTCTTGGCATCAGCAACAGCTAATGTACCGTACATTCTTCCTCATGCCATCATAGAATTGTATGTTGATGTATAAGTGTGTCAATGAATGCTTAGGGAGGTGTCACTAGAGAAACCTTACAACGCTGTGGCATATCAGAATCCTTTGATTTATGTCTTTGTAATGGATGCAACTGATGTAGCTTATGCTCATCAAAGATGTACAGAGCAAAACCAATTCATTATTTTAAGCAAAATAAGTTTGTATTAAGTAACCATTCCTGACTTGGTGTATTCATAGTATTTGCATTTCTGGAGCTTTTTCAAAAGAACTAATGACAATGAAGTCATAACTCATAATCAGATGTGTCAATTTTTGAAATAACTTTTTAAAAAATCAAAGGCTGAAACTGTCATTAACAATCTTATGGTTGTTTTTTTTTCTGTGCAATTGCAGAGAAAAATGAAACATTGATCTTGTAGCTTTAATAAATTTGTCTTTGGATGATAAAATGCTACTGCCCTGAGATAGTCATTTATGTTCAGGGAGATTTTCTTTTCCTGCTTGCAACTGTTATGAAAAAGTGCATAATAAAACAGCTGCCATTTCTCTCTAAATTGGACTTCATTTCAGTCAAGGTATTAAAGAAGGAAAATGCTTGTGTTAAAATTGATTTGAAGGTGAAATAAGATCAATTGATTGAGTATTATTTTGATTCACAATAGTAGGATCTCATAAAAGTTCATGCAGTTGAATGAATATACTTCTGAAGTCCATACAGCTTAACTTTTTTGAGTATGTACAAAACCCTGAATTTGTTGTGAAGAGTGTAGTGAAAGAATATGCATGTGAAAGCATCATGTTAGAAATTTTGAGATTCTTTAAGAAGAGAAGGAACATGCATTTTTTTTTTCTACTTTTTTCCCCTAGTATTACTTCTTATCCAGTCACAAATTTTGGCTGTAGTTAAAGCTGAGAGAATTTTTTAGTTTTGAGAAAGACTTGATGAATGCAGTATTCCATTTTAGACAGATGCAGGAATGCTTCGTATTTAAAGTAACTGTTTTTATATCCTTTTTCTTATTTTGGTAAAGATATGGTTTCTTTACATTTAATATCTGTGAACGTTTATTATAATGAATTCAGCCAAGTGGCTCCTACAAATCTGCAATAAACAGTGTTGTAAAACTTCATCTAGCCTGAATTTCTTAAAACAGTATTTTCTCTTGCAGATGCTGCCTTCTTCCATAGGCATTTCACAGGCCAATGGACAGCCAGAGGATCATGAGACATATGTGAAAGTGAATGGGAAGACTGGGTCAATACCTGCAAAGTCTCAGCAAGAGGCGGATAGCATCCACAGTTCTCACATCACTCCAAATGTGTATGCTGGTTCTCCTATAAAATTAACGAGTCCAGAGAGGATCATAGCCTTGCATCAAGAACTAAGACAAAACCAAGGCAAAAATTGCCAGGTCAGTAAAAATGGTGCCATCATTTCCACTTTAGGGAAATCTTTTATTCTTGGCAGTCACTTTACAGATATTTGAATGATTGCTTCCAGAGATGCACACTTGATTGTTAGTTTAAACAAGCTGAGGATAATAAATGCTTTTTTATTATACATTTTCTTTCCCATTGTTTAGGAATGGCTTGGGGCATGTAAAAATAATTAAAAAATTTTGGTTTCATCATGGTATGCTCTCCGGTAAGACCAACTGTCTTTGAAATTTGTTGGACATTAAAAAAATAAAAAGTCATCATGTTGATCCTGTCCTACCTTTTTTTTTCCTCCAATTCTTTTTTATTTTAGTGATCCAATTATTCCTATGCCCTGAAGCTCTTTGTAGTAATTTCCATTAACTGCAGGAATCCTGTTAAGAACAGAGCTGATCAATTGCAATTGCATTTGTGACAGTCTGCTGCTAAGCTAAACACGCAGGAGATTTTACCCTCTCTGAGACAACATAACCTTTCCATCATTGTACAGAAACAAAATTCAAGTGTGCAATTACTGGAGCCAGTTAGCTAGAGTGATTGCAAATATTACTCTACCAAATTTACTTTATAATCCTGCATAAAATAAATGTACTAAAACAAGAAAAAGCATAGATTCTGCTTTTTGGTATTAATAGTTGAAAAAAAAAAATCATGCAAGATGTAATCTTCTTTTAGTTAAAAAATTTATTATGCAATGAAATGGTGACTCAGAATGCCAATAACATGTGAAACTCTTAAGTTATTTTATTTAGTCCAGGGGATATATGTGACAGTTCATATCCTGATCGCGTATAACTTTTGATATGCAATCAATGAAAATATTGTCAAAGGAGAAAATCATTAGGGAGAGCAGAATGCAAATAAATATCATTTATTGATTTGCCTGATCTTTGTAAACTTAGGGATTTTATTTTTATTTAATATACATCATGTGTGCTTTAATTTAATCCGAATGAGAGCATAATACAGGCCTACTGTACAAATATATGGGAAGTTACAGCCAAAACCAGCCACAACATACAGAGTAGCCTGGGACATCCAAGGCTGTATTTTCTTTTCTTCTTTCCTCCACAGATACCTTCAGTTGTCTCCTCCATCTCAGAACCAAAGGATCATGGCTCCAACCTGCCCATGATCCACGAGGAAGTCCCTCGGCCTCTGCTGTCAGGGATGAAGGATGCACTGGTGCCTCCAGAGCGTAGTGCTTTCTGGGCCACAAAGGGGAGGGATCAGTTGTCGAAATGTGATGATGTATTTTGGGGTCAAATAGGCAATCAGCATGCAGGTGCTATTCCCCAGGGAATGAAACAGGAAAATGCCATTATGAATAAGGCATGGCTCTCTAGAGAAAAAACAGATGGCTCAACCTCAGCTACCACAGCAAAAAGCTATTTGTCAGATGTGTTGTCAGCAACTAATAAAGGTCGAAATCCTGTGGGGAGAATTCAGCGGCACGAGAAAGAATAAAACCTGCAGAAATAAAACAAGGTAAAGCATCTTAACAATGCGATTTCTACTTTGTTACAAAATTGCGAATCATTTTTTAAAACAAAGATGTTTTTCTAGTTAGCATGGTCTGGCAACTAGTTTGAGATAACTGGAAAATTTACATTAAAAAGAGCTGTAATAATATTTATGATCACAATTTCTTAGAACACTTCAGGTCACTGAAACCTATGGATTTTTCAGTAGCTGGGCTGCTTCCTCATTTTCTTTTCACTGTTTCTTTATGATTTGCTTTTCTTTTAACTGAAACTGTGGAAAAAAATCTATTAAATCACTTTAACTTTTATGTATAACTCATTTCTTCAGTGTGCAGTGCCATGTTCTGAAAGAACATCTTGCTTGAGTGACTGTTTCCTCTGGATTTGAAGGAAATGCCATGTCATGGACATCCTAGAAACCCATTTTACAGAATTTGGGGGAATAGTTTTGCTGTTAGGGTTTCCTTAGTGTCTTGGGATTTATTTTTTTTAATTATATCTTCTTTTCTTTTTTTTTATTTTTTTTTTATTTTTATTAATCAGTTGTCTGGCAGCGGGATACTCAATGTATTCCTGTAGATGACGATATCTGTGAAATAGCATCCTTCAATCGTTACGTTTAAGTAACAAATTGTGGTTTAACTTGAATAGTTTTACTGCACATGCTCCTGACCACTTTCTTTAGGTGAATGCTTGGGCGTCATGAGCACAGTAACAGCTGAGTTCAAGGGATGGATAATTTGAACTGCACCTTGTGCTACCAGACCCCCATACCTACATGAAGGAGAAGTGGGTGTGGTGCCAGGCCACCTGCGCTAACACGGCTGTGACAGTCCTTCCTTGGAGTCTGGCTCAGAAATAGATGGGGTCTGGGTGGCATGAACCTTTGATGGACCCTGGTTATGGGAGGGAGGAGGGAAGAGCCTGTGTGTGTGTGTGGGGCACTGATGCCAGTTGACTCTGGGAAGTTTAACTGAGCATGTTCGTAAATTCCTCGCAACACTGAAGTGTCATTTATACTGGGAACTGACCAACCAGAGTTAATACTTTTTGAAAACCTCTATTATCAAATCTCCCAGATATCTTTAATTTTATTAGACTAGGGCATTTTTAACAGATAATAATAATGTGCTCGTCCTCTGCCTCCATTGGTTACCCCAGTTGGTTCATAGTATGTTACTACTTTGATGCTGCTTTTCAGAAGCTAGAAACAAAATCACTGGTTTTGAAGAAGTATTAATGCACACATATTTTAATGTGGGAAACCTGTCTTCATTCATCAGCAAGGCAGCAGTGCAACTGCTTACAGCAGTAACTGATTTGGTCTTCATCCAGCACCTCTTTAGAAAATACCCACCAGGTGCCAAGGTAAATAGCCCCTGGAAGCAATGTTTTGGAGCATTGTCTAAACAGAGGAGACACTGGTGAGGTTCCAAAATCTGGGCTTCTGCTCTCATGTGTCTGTCTCTTCTTCCTAATGCCTCCCCAGCACTTCTGAAGACAGTAATCCTGATACCCAGCCACCAGGTCTTAAGATATCCTGATGTGAAAACCACTTGTAAATATTTAAGATGGTAACTTTTATTTTGATAAAATGATGCTGTAAGAATTTGCACTTGTGAGAATTTATTTTGAGCTTTAACTTGCTGACAGTAAAATACAGAGCATGGTAGTTCAGGCTGGAGGTCAGGTCGTAATGCCTGAAATGTGCTGATAATAAGGGTATTAATAATAATACCCTGTGATAGTAAGATAGTAAGCCTTTCTTATCCTAGTGTAGCTGTATACTTTGTGATTGGGACTGTAGTAACTTACCATGTAATTACTTTCTCAGTCCAGTCCCTTTCTGTCAAAGACAAGTGTGGTTTATTTTAAACTATCAGACTTCATTTTAAGCTAACTGGGTTATTTCACCCCATTCTTCCTCCTGCTAGAATTAATAATTTCCTGAACAAGTCTGCAGTCACACACAGGTGTAGAGTGGGGAATGGACATTTGCAAGTGTATTACCTGAATAGAAACACTGTAATGCAAAATGGACTCAAGCAGTTCCTCAGGCAACTGGATTCTGTGCTGACAATCTGTAGCTTTGCTTCACAAGTCACAGATTTCAGTTAAAATCCAGTAGCCCCTTGGGTTTTTAATTTTTTAAGCCATCCATTCTTCCTACTACAAAGCATTGTTTAAATATGAACAGATACCATCGTTGCCATTTGTCCAGCTGTTTCAGCTGCTTCTCATTTCTCTTAAGTAAAAATACGAGATTTTAAACCCTAGAGTGGAGGAATGCTAATAATTTAACAGCAATCCATTTGGAGTGCTGCACGCAACAGCACTAGAAAAGGTGGGTCAGCTAAAGGTTTTCTTTATTTAAACTTCCGTCCTACTCCATTTTTTCACACTACTGAATGGACAAATGAGAAATGATAATCAGATTATGCCAAATAATTATGCACTAATTGATGTACAAGAAGATTAGATGATTCATTACACCATCAAACAAGCTCCTTCAAATTCTTCAGATGCAGTCATTTATAGAAACCAGCTCTAACATTAACAGTGGCAGGCCAGATGGTTTGTATATCGCTGACCTGCCAAGCTGAGGTCCTTTGGGAGTCTGAGTTAGCTAAGTTTGCTAACTCATACAGAACAATTGATATTGCCCCTTATTCTATAAATGATTGGGGGGGGGAGTGTGTTTGAAATTGAGGGTGATCAGTAGCAATACGCTCAGAGAACACATCTGAAGAGTTGACTTGTGTTGAATCACCCGCGATTTGCTGTTTGTCATCCACGGACCCACGTGAGTCAGATGGCATTATCTCTGCTTGACTGGATGATCAGGACACTTGGAAGAAAGCTGGACGACAGTGTACTCCCTACCAACAGGCACTCACTGAGCTTGTTTCCCATTCAGACTCTTCCACTTACAAAGAACTTGTTTGAAACAACACAAAAAGCTATTTTCTGGGATCAGAAGTTCACCTAAAACAAGTGTTTATAACCATATTCAGGCAATATTTACTTAGTCCATTTTTTCTAGACTCCCCACTACTGAAGTCAAAATATCTTGCTTTAGAAGCCTGGTCATCCCTTTTCTCTCTATTTTTGACAGAAGTAGTGCTTAGAAACAGAATACGAATGCAGTATGTGGAAACAGTAACCTGAAATGGTGCATAGTTCTTTTTGAAGGCCATGTGAAAGATAAGCTTAAAGAGGAAACTTATTATGTACCTGAGGCTACAAATGCACTGTAGAGATAGTTTGAACCCTCTTTGGGGAGCAAATTGGAAAGTGAATATCAAAAAGGATATTCTGTAAGGAATAGCCACTCTCCCATGATGGGTGTAAAAAAAAACAACAAACAAACAAACAAAAAAAACCCCAACCAACCAACCAAAAAAAAACCAAAACCAAAACAGAACAACAACAACAAAACCAAACCAAAACAAAACAAAACAAAAAAAAAAAACAGAAAAAGAAAACATAAATCCATCACCTTCTTCTGACACCAAAGAGGCATTTTAATGTAATCAAAGAAAACTAATAATTCTCCTGTACTTGTGCTTTATCTGTTTTACTTTTCTCTGGTAGAAGAGGTCATAAAGAAGGAATGTAATGCCAATTTTTATGTTGAGATTAAAAGAAGCAGAACACCTACAATGACAGGTCATGCATATTTTAGGAAAGTTCTCTTTAGTCAATGCAATTAATAGAATCCTAGAATCATTTAGGCTGGAAAAAACCTTTAAGATTGTTGAGTTCAACCATCAACCTAACAGTGCCAAGTCCACCATGAAACCATGTCCCTGAGCATCACATATACACATTGTTAAATACCTATAGGGATGACGACTCAAACATTCCCTGGGCAGCCTGTTCCAATGCTTGTACTAGAGTACTCCTTCCATTCCTCTTATTTTTCAGGAAAATGGCAACTTTTTCTTTTTTTAATATCATGAATACTCTGTATTTTGCCCCCACTCACCTGTGCATGTAGTCTCACTTAACTACCAATAATTAATTATGCAAGTTCAAAAGTTACATTTTAGAAATATATAAAACAGACATGGTTGGTCGTGATCAGTGGAAGGGACATGGTCTGCATCTCCCTTTGAGAAATGGTCTGCTGGGAAGGTACTGGAAAATAGGGAAGATGACAAAACTCGGTGTCTTTGAAGTAAATGATGCCAATATCCACTCTAGATTCTCCTGGAAATTAAGCATTTGTAGAAAATGGAAAAGGGTTGCTCTGATGCTCAGCCCATGGTAACTCAGTTCCATGCTTAGGACTGATATTTGTATGAGTCAGAACAAAAATGAGTTGACCATACTTAAATTTTCTGTAGTCCTTACTAATTCCTGTTTATATTATTTTTGGGTAGCAATTCTGATTTGTAAAAGCACTATCTAATATCTTCTTAGTAACAGCCTCTTCATTTAGCCCTTAAGCTGATGGATGTTAAAGCTCCTAATTAAAACCAGATAATGAATCAAAGATTTCTACAGGGCAGACCTTTCTCTTAAGACACAAATAAACCTTATTCACAGTTTGTACAGCCATATTCTCAGTAGGTCAGGCAGCTGGTAGTTTTGACTTAAGTTCATCTTTCTTGCAGTAGCCTTTCCTTAGGAATAAAGATGGGAAGGACCAGGACATAAAAAGGAATATTTCAGAAACAGTGGCCTATTAGATTTAGCTAGGAATATCGTCTTTCTCCAGTGTGTGGTTCTTATCCTATCAGTCAGAGTAATGGTGAATGAGAGTATAATGTGGTCATTTACATATAAATATGTATAAAATATTTATGTGCATATATATATCTATATATGTATAATTGCATGGGGTTTCCAGTATCTAAAGGGAGCCTACAAGACAGCTGGAGAGGGACTCTTTGTCAGGAAGTGCAGTGATAGGACAAGGGGTAATGGTTTTAGATTGGAAGAGGGGAGATTTAGATTGGATATTAGGAAGAAAATCTTTCCTGTGAGGGTGGTGAGACACTGGAACAGGTTGCCTAGAGAAGTTGTGGATGTTCCATCCCTGGAGGAGTTGAAGGCCAGGCTGGATGGGACTTTGAGCAACCTGGTCTAGTGGGAGGTATCTACGCCCATGGCAGGGTGGTTGGAACTTGATGAGCTTTAAGGTCCCTTCCAACTCTAACTATTCTATGATTCTATAAATAAAGGTAGTATAAAATAATGGGGAGAAGTAACTTTCTGCAGATCTTTCTTCCTCTTTCCTTTGGGATTTGCTAATAGGAGTAGGGACGTGAGCAGAGACTGTTTTGTGTTTTTGGGTTCTTTTTTTCCTTATTGTTATTATTATTATTCAAAAGACTGAATTAAAACCTTAAGTTAAGAGGAAACTAAGACTATGCGGTGGAAGTTCTGGTTGTACTTTTACTCCACCACAGGTTAAAATCCTGGTATGTATCAATCTGTCTTCTCTTTTCTAAATACCCTAGTTTCCACAGGAAGGAAACTCACTTACATGCTCCAACCTTCAGCCCAAGTGTAGATGTCAGTGGGACCAGGCCCATGGGGGGCATGTGCCCTGTAGCAGTTTAGCTCCCCATTGTCTCTTGCTGCTGAAAGAGGGGAAGAAAAAAGATCAGTAGTTGTATAATATATTCACAGTGCATTTTTTGTCTTGCTTTTGTATGCATTTTTGTATGCATTGAACCCTTACTAGACAGGAATTCGGCATCACTAGGGAATGTGCCAGGCTCCCATAGTAGGAGCTAAACGGATTTGCACCCTTGTTAAGGATCTCTCGAACTGCAGCCACCATCGTATTTCATGCAGTATAACCTATCTGCCTTTGGAAAGCTCAGTGTAGTGTGGCAAATTCTTGAGGAAAAAAGCTATAACTTGTGAAGTAAGCAGCTCTTAAAAGGAAGAGAAGGGGAAAAAAAGTTGGGGGGGAGGGGGGGTGAAGAGCCGGAGGATGGTCCCACAGCAGCTTGGTTTCAGTCTGGGGATGCAGAGCAGCTGTAAACCTGGCTTCTCAGGCACTGGAATGGTGTTTATGTTCAAGCCATTAGTGAGCCAGGTTATACATCTAAGGATGGAGAGAGAGTTCTTTTTCTTTT
>VZRU01010635.1:459536-506210 GCA_013398155.1 Pedionomus torquatus
TTTTTTTTTTTTCTTTTTTTTTTTTTTTTTTTTTGTGTGGGGGTTACTGGGAATGTTTAATCAACAATAACTGAGAAATTAAGATGTTATCTGTTCTGCCTAGTCATTGCGGTTTCAATCATGTTGTGAAGACGTAGAGCAGAGTAAAAGGGAATTTCAGTCAAGGTTTCCTTGAAATTTGCTTGGGTTGGACCTGTACTAATTGTGCTGGGGTAAGAGCAAGAAGGTTTGAAGTGCTGTAGCCTCTCAGCATGTGGCTGTCTGACAAAGCCTTCTTTAAGTGGGAAGCTCCTGAAGAGCATTGTTCATCTTTGTAACGTGGCTCTGAGTTGCAAGCAATTCTTTTTCACCCCTGGTGAAAGATGCAGATACGGAGAACGTGACCGTCTTTTGTTGCCTTCCCTTGCCCCCACCATCTGCTGGGTGTTGCCTCTCTGCTTTCCCATCTGTGAGCTGGGGACTCTGACTCTCAGCAGCCACATTTTTGTTTCCAGCTGGCTGCAGACAGTCCCTTCTGGTGCGCGGGCTTAAAAATCTAGGGGTGAAGCTGCCTACCTGGAGGATACCAATAGTTTGTGACTGTTTGCTCAAGGACCTTCTCCTGGGGGACACAAAGCTGTTCTTGTCTCTGGGATGAGCTGATTTTCAGGAGAAACTGCAGTCCACGAGGTAGCTGCTGTGTTCGTAGCAAGGGGCTGGGGTCTGCTCATTTCTGGCACCCTTACAATTTTGTGCACATTTTCTGGGGTGGATATGATCACCAAGATGATCTGGCTTCTGACTGAACGTTTAGTTAGAGGTCTTCTGTGGATGGTGGATCTTTTGCAAATGGCTATTTATAGATGTGCTGGCAGGTTTGTATTGTGTAGATGATCCAGCCAGAAATAAATAACACATCCACATGGAGTCCCTGGACAGTCATGAGAAATCTATGCACTTGCACAAGATAGGATTCATCTCATCATAACATAGGTCTAAAACAGGTAATAGATGATTTGTGCTCTAGAGGTGCCTTTTAAATTCACTGACTATATAGATGAGTGGGAGGGACTGCCTCAAATGTCAAGCCTACGCTGCAGAAGAAAGGGAAGGTGATGCCCACCCAAAGTACCTTAGAAGTAAATCTGACCAATGTCATCTGGGCCTTGGCTGTGGCAATCTAGTAGTGCCTACCAGGAAAAAGATTTTCAGTTTTCCTCCTGTGTCCTAGGTGTCTGCTCTAACACTGGGCTAGCCTTCTCAGTAGAGATAATGGACATGAACACACTCAGGAACCTCTCTTTTGTGTTTTTCTAGCTCTTTTTTGAACACTCTGCCTTTCTGCTTTTGAACTTTTACTTTGTAAAAGTAAAATCCAATATATTGGATTAACTGTGTAGTTTTGTCTTAATTTGTAGTGGCTGACGGTTGGATTCACTGTAAGATGTTTAGGTACCAGCTTATAAATATATTAAATAGGAAATAAAATGTGTATGTAGATCTGAAGCCTTGTTGACCTGAAAAATCCTCCTGAGGCCCTGTGAGATCAGAAGCAGCATTCATCAAGTGAGGCATTGAGCATATGCTGGGTCTAGTGCATATTCAGGAGCTTTTGCATAAAAATAAGCAGAATTCACTGGTTCTTTATCTGCACTGCTATTGTGGGGTTTTCCCCTTGAGTAGTATAAAATAGGACAATACAGAAGAGTGGGCAACAACTTATAATTTCAGCCAGAGCTGTGGAGAGTTTTCTTCAGATTAGTACCTGCAGTCACTGCTGTTCTCCTGGGAAATCACATAAGCACATGTGTTCCCTTTAGAGGGCTCCTGACCTCTTTTGTGCTCTTCTTAATTTCTGTGTCCTAAGTGAGGTGGTATTAAAACAAATCCTTGTTAATATGCTTCCTTGGGAGCTTTGCTGAGTCTAAAGGAAGGAAAGTAGTTTTTGCTGCTTCTAAATTAAAAGCAATTGCTCGAATTCTTGCAAGTCTCCAGAAGATAACATATCTACTAAGAATGAATGCTTCTCTCTGCACTGGCAAACTGGATGCTGGGAAGAGAATGATGTGATTGTCAAGACACATCTTTCAGTTTAATAGACCACTTTGAGAAGAAGGCTCTGCCTCAGTTTAATAGGAGTTCTTGGGAAGAAAAATTCTAAGCTCTAGCATGCAAATAAATACTCCTTGCCTATTTTGAAGTAAACATACTGCTATTTTCTGCAGCACTGTTGTACTTTATATGTTAATCCTTTTATAAACAAATAGCATATGAATAAGAAAATTGCCTTAGTATTATCAGGAGTAATAACTTCTGCTGTGGATAAGTCTGACCCTTTTTGAATGTAGAAACATTCATATTTTATTTCATGGCCTAGCTTGTCCCTCAGAAGAGGTTGTCTTGTCTGTAAGACTTATTTGAAATGTTATATGACCTATTATGAATTACTGCTTTTGAGGTCTCAGTTGAGAAAGGTCATAGCCATACATTGTTTTGTGCATCTCCACTGGATACTCTAGAAGTTTAACACTGGGGGCTCCTTCCTGTTCCAGAATGATTGCTTAGGGACTGATTACTAAGACACACTGTTGTATGAAATGTCTGAATCTGCTTGCCAATCTCCCCCTTGATTTTCAGTGGAAGGCACTTCATTTCTATCTGCGTGCTTTACATTGTGACCCCTGTGCGCAGGGGTCTCCCCTCACTTCTGTCCCTTGCCAGAAAGTTTATGCTCCTCCCACAGTCACTGTGCCTGATAGCATTTTCTTTTTGCAAAGTGAAGCTATTATATCCATGGCCATCACAAAGCTGACATCCACCCATCGAGGCTCAAAGAGAATAAAACATGAGTCACACATGCCTCAGGCCCGAGGAGCTGCACTGCTGCCTTGTGCATGTCAGGCTGGGGGATCCTTGGCATTTTGGGGTTGCTGCAGCTGAACACTGTGTTATCTGTTAACGACCACACCATTAAAAAATCAACTTCTAATTTATTGCCTAATTTGTAGGCCCACCTGATAGACCTGTGACAGAAGCTGAACTTGTGTTCAATGATTAACGTGAAATAAAAGGCAATGTTATGTGGCCCAGTTAAATCGGAAGCTCTTGAACTAATCCTGCCATTCAGCCACAGCTGTTAAGAGTTTTATGTCCTCATAAAAGACAGTACCTGTGCTGCTGTTGGTTTTCAGGGTAAAAGAAAATCTTATTATAACAAAATATATAGCCAAAGGTTATATAACTCAATGGGATAAGAGATAAACATCCATAAACATAATCAGAAATTTGTAGGAGAATGTGCTTAAACAAATACAATTTTTACCATATAAAATGTTATGGAGATTTTTCAAAGTTATAAGAAGGTATCCAGGTTTCATTGCCTTTCCATTTTAGTTAGTAGCTAAATCCTCTTAAGTCCCCTAAATTATTGAATTTGATTATACAGGCCAAATATAATCATATAGGTGCAAAGATGGAGATTTTTTCGCGGGTTTTAAATTTTATTTTTATGCAGTACAAATTTTCAATTGAAATATTTATCTTTGTATCAATAAAAGTAATTGAAGAACCTCGAGCTGGTTTCACTGGGACTTGGTAACATCCACCCTTGTAAAGCCTGGCAAGCAACAGGACTGTTGAAAAGGCTTTTTGTCACCCTGGGCATCAGGAGGCGGCTGCAGAGCTGACTGCCACGCTACAAGGACAGTGTAATCCTCAGTCATGTGTTGGGCTTAATGGGAATTAACAGATTCTAGAGATCTTAAATGAATGTTCCTATTAGGAAGGGCACTTTTCTTCTCCCCCATTTTGTGTGTGTTAAGATCAATATCTCATCAGGGAAACCTTAGGTACAGGGTGTTTTGAATGAGCGTATGATAAATAACATTCTCTTGACTGCACTTGGCTTATAGGAAAAAGAGTTTTCCTGGTATAATGAGTGATAAGTAGAACAAAGATCATTTGGGAATAAAATGTAGCTGTTTGATCCATTTGGTAATTTCCATCTGGATGGCATTTGCTTCCCTCAGTAAATGGAATGAGAGCTGCCTATTTCTAGGCAATCTGTTCGGTTTCTTTTATGAGAAAGGACAGTTTAGCTTTTCCTTCCATATGGGCATACATTATTGCATCTAACAAACATGTTGTTCATCTTTCATTTTATTTAGGCCCTCTGAGCAGTCTAAATTCCTGTGTGGGTTGGGATGGGTATTGAATATCCCTTTTTTTTCTCCTCTCTCTCCAGAAATCAATAATGGAGGGGAAAGATCACCATTATTCTGTATAGACAGGTGCTGGCTAATCTACTAAAACAAAAGAAAATTTGCTTGAGGGAGTGGAAGGCAAGATGATGATGGGCCCAATGATACTGGAGGAATACATAACTGCAAGGGTCCCTGCTATCGTGGGATCATGCAATCTCTGTCATAAATTAAGAAAGCTCCATCTCAGGATTCTCCTTTTGGAACAGCAAAATATTCTAAATGTTGAAAGAGTCATTATAGTCATAATGTCATCTCGGCTAACCAAAGAGAGGCTATTTTCTTCGTACAATGAGGTGACGCTTGTTAATGTTGTGGTTTTGCAGCTGTGACTACTGGATCTTGTGCATTTTTAGCAGTTTTTTGTATCTGTGGTTTGACTTTGTTTGTTTGTTTTGTTTTGGGTTTTTGGTTTTTTTTTTTGTCTGAGGCAGCCTCGGCCCTTTGCTTAGCTTTCAAGAAAATTCATGTATCAGAGGGGATACGTCAGAGCTGCTCCACTTGGGTGGAACAGCAAGGTCTGCAGCCTGCTCCCCTCCCTGAGCATGGATTTCATTCCACGTTGCCCCAAATGTCATGATGTACCCAAGTGCAATAACAATGTAGGCACTGCTGCTTTTTCCTTGGAATACTTCTATTTGAAAAGTGATTCTGTTCTCTATATCAAAATGTTTTGGGCAGTGCTAGTGTCTAAAACTTTTGAAAAAGTACTGAAATATATTTCTATTATCCTTGTGCATAAGACCAGGAAGGAGCAGTAGGATTCACTGTTTTGCTGGCTCTGGTTTGAGAGGACAAGCTTATTTTCTTTCAAAGTAAAAACAACCTTGGAATTTTATTTTCCTTTGACAAATCCAGGTGGTGTAGTTCTGCAGAAATGGGGTATTGCGTGACTGAATGGGGCCTAGGAAAGGGTGAAAAATTAAGAAAAGGATATGCTTAGTTCCTGGTGGTTTAAGGCCACATCTTCATCCTCTTCTTACTAGTGGTCTTTAGATATTGCTTATTCTCTCATTCTTGATTTGATTTTACTCGTTGGGCACTTTCAGCAGTGAGTGAGTTTTTCTTTACCACATCCAGCATCCCCAGTGGATGCTGCTGGTCTAAACATGTCTGGGCAACTCGACTGGAAGTTCATCCGCAGACTGGTTTGGAGTTAAAACAGCCTTTTGTTGCTGCCACTGACAATCATTTGCTCTTGTCAGCAAAAGTTGCTACCCATGCATCAGAGCCATGAGAGAATGGATGGTTTCTAAATGTGCTATTTCAGCTGTGATTCTAGCAGCAATTGCATCTTAGCATTTTGCACCTGGAATTGTTATTAATTTTCATATTTATGAAACAGCTGTAAATTGAGACCTCTAGCTTGCAATTACTTGTGTGACCTAGAGAAGCCTGTGAAGGATGAGTACTCTCCCATTTCAAGCAGAGGCTTATGCAGATTCAGGTAATATTTCTTGGGGAATTTCAGTGCCTTGGCAATCACATATTTCATCGGTGAGTTATGAATTTTGGATTTCAATGTCTTACTTGCTGATTATGTTCAGACTGGACACAAGTAACCCCAGACAGAGCAAACTCTGACTACTTACATGCTGGGTTTAGTGTGAGTCCAGGCCATAACACTCACGTTTGGGATGTGCAGTCCAAAAGACAAGTGAAATTCTTAATTTCTAGGAAAGCCATTTTTTTCTCGTTCTGACCTTTAGCCATCTGCACCAGTGAACAGAGCCATGTCGCAGACAGCTGGTCGGGAGGCACTTGTCTCTTTCACAGCCTGCATCTGATGTACCTCCTGCATGGGAAGAGGAGTGCCACCAGACCTCACCTACCACCCCCCTAAACACAAGGTTTTCCTGGTATAGTGAAACCAGATCTTCTCTCTGCTGGGAAGCTTTGAGATTTTTTGTGGTGGGAAAAAAGGATTTAGTCTTCATTCCAGGCCAGCTTGACTGTGCATCCACTCCAGGAGTGCTCCCAAACTCCTGCGGTGACAGATGATAGGAAAGAACATTGGTCAGGTCTTTGGTGACATGGGGTCTCATTATTCATGAAGGCCACAAACCACAGTGAAGTTACTAAGAATTTAAGCCTAGCAGGCTTAGTTGGCTGAAGGTGTTTCTTTTGTAGTCACTTTAAAGGATGTGAGGAGGAAAAGGAAAAAAATGTTAGGGAAGAAATGGTGGAAACAAGAATCTGCCCAGGAGAAGAAGCTGCTGGAAAAAGAGACAAAAGTTGTGTTGAGGGGGAAGGATTAGTAGGAAAACACGTGTCAGGCAGGACAAAGATTTGAACTTGAATCCCTGTTTCTCAATTCTGATTATCATGTTTTATAAATCTGTATATATTCTTAATTCTTTAGCACATATTTAATTCTTCAGTAAAGCATAGTTAAAGCCAGAAACATTACAATTTGCGGTGAGGATACAAATGACTTTTTCCAGTGATTAAGGGCTTTTTATACTGATCAGTATCAGAAACAAATAATGTAAGTATTACAATTGCTTTTCTTTCTCCAAGTTTCTGTTGCTGTGGAGCATTTTCAGTTTGCTGAAGGAGCAAAGCACTGTAAAACCAGGTATATTCTGGGTCGCCTTATGTGTATGTCGCTCATGTGGTGATTATGAAGGGAAAAAAACAATTTTTATTAGATTTCTTATGGGTACATCTTAAGAAGCAAATGTCATTTGATATGTTAGGCTATTCTTTAAAATAGGAAGAAAAGAAGGATACATGGACTCTCTTTCTGTTCTCTGGAGTTTTAAGAACTCATGACTGAGCCACTTAATGCACATATTTTTCATGTGAAATTCAGTCTCGCCCTGCTGGAGGCCTTTGTCCCTCCACAGCACACAGCCAGGATTAGAAACCTTCAGGCGAGTTGACTCTGATGTGGTAAATAAAATGAGACAGCAAAATGTGCTGTGTACCGAGGGATGGGGAAGCACGTGTGCCTGGCTGCGCGGAGCCCAGGTGCTGGAGGACTTCTGGGGGAAGGGAGAGGGAAAGGGTCAAAAAAAAAAAAGAAACAGATGTTGTCTAGGCAGGAATTTCCATTCATTTTATTTACTCACCTGGCTTTTGAGGAAACCCCGTGACAACATGTGTTTTCAGCTGACAGTTTTTTTATAAGCTCAGCTGTGAAAAATGCAATACCTCATTTTCCATGGAGAGAGCTGAGGTCCGTTACTGCTGTGTCCGTACAGTTGCAGTTGTGAATTTTCTCTTTTTTTCTTCCTCTGAAAGTAGCTTTACGTGAAACAGAAGTAATATATGGTTTGCTAACACAAATTAAACAGCCAGCTGAGTTTTCTTTCCTTTACCAGAGCTCTTACAGCTCTCTGTGCTCTTTAAGATTTTTTCCAGACACATCACAGCTTTTTCAACCCTGGTGGTGTGTGACAGTTGGTTCTGTCTAATATCTCTACCCTTAATGAGTTATTAAAGTGGGCAGCATCATTAAGAATTTATTTTATGCCTTGAAGCCTTTTTCAGACCTTTTTGTTACAACAGCGGCTACTGCTGGCAGAAGGGGCTTTGCTGCCGCAGTTACAGCAGAACAGGGGGTGCACAAGCTGTGCCTGTGCAGTACCCCAAAATGTGCTGGTGTTGTGCTGTGGGCATCCTTTGAGCAACTAACTTACAGCGTTCAAATTCTTGATGCAGTTGCATTAAGCATAGTTTCCTAAAAATTTGGTTTATTCTTACTTGCAAGGTTACGTCCTCGTGTATTCTGCTGACATATACCAGAATATGCCTAGTAAAGTCAAATAGCCAAATTGTTGTGTTGTTTCTCATTCTTAGAAAAGGGAAATGTGCTTATGGATAGAAAGATAGAAATATGCTTGTGGATGGAAAAGTGAGATCCATAAAAAAAAAGAGCCAGCAGCTCTTGGGGAAGAGAAGAGGGTAGACTGAGACTCTCCAGGGGTCTCATCGCTTGCTGCTCAAGGACTTCCTGAACCTGGATTCAGTGATGGATTTTTCTTCTATTAGGTTATCAAGCCTCTCTCAAACCTGCATGGACTTTTTGTATTTGCAGTGTACCATGGAAGGGAGGTCCACCACTTAATTACATGTTAAGAACCTCTTTGTTATGAACCTGTTACCAATGTTTTGCTGGTGCATCCTGGCTCTTATTCCTGGTTTCTTTCTCCACTTTGATATCCTTTTACCCAAGAATCAGTCTTTACTCCAGAGTGTAAAATTTGCACAAAATCTGTCTAACAAACAGCAGCTTTGTTTGCTGTTAGCTCATGAACTCAAATCTCCAAAGCAACTTCAGGCCATATATAAAATAAAACATCTTTGAAACGTCCTAACACCTTTCTTCTTCAAAATTTCAGGCTTTAGTGTAAATGGCCACTTACTATTCTTTCTTTCCTTTTAAATTAGAGAAGGGACTCACTGGGCCAACTCCAAAGTACAGCCAAGACATTTGGAGGTATGTCTAATGTTGCAAGCTGTGTAAGAGCTTGTAAGATGAATCAGGCAATGATAGATAGAAGGAAGGTGGACTAAGTTAGAAAATAAGGGGGTACCATTTCTTATGTATTCCAGATCAGTGCTTCCATTTGAAATATTTTACATTTATCATGTCTCTGTCTCCTCTGTACAATTCCAGAGTATTTTGGATTTCAGAAACCCTCAGCTTCACAAATTACCGGTTCAGGTTAATACAGATTGGGGCAAAGTGAACAGGAAAAACAGAATGAGAGTCTCTTCTTGTCAGCTCTTTAAAACACAATTAGCAATTTCATGATTACTTTTAATTTCTCAGTTGCTACCTGTTCTGAAAAAACTTTAAAGCAAAGCCTTGTCATTTTTAAGACACATTTCTACCAAAAAAATGCCCAAATACTCATTCTGCTGTCAAATATTAAGCAAGCAAGCCAGCCTTTTCTGGCTGAAGTATTGTTATTTTCTGAGATTCCTGCCTTGAGAATTTATCAGCTATTTTTTTCAGATATTGTCTGCTTTTCCATCTTATACTATTACACCTGCTTCTTTTCTTTCACTCTTTTGTCTGTTAAAGCAAACAAAAGTCCGCTTTTTTAATTTTACTACCACACGTGAACCAACATTTTAATTAAAATTTTATTTGATTGCCTAGCTAATGCAGAAGATAGTGACTGAGTCTCCAAAATCTAGGATTAATAAGGGAAATTCATAGCACTGATAAAGAAGCTTTGATGTCCCTGTTGAACCAAAGCATTTAAAGCATATGCTGAAATTGTTTTGTAACTGGAATGCTTCATTGGCCAGAGGGTTAAAAATTGACTAAATATTAAGAACTCAGATGAAGTGTTGTGTTGAACTGGGCATACTGTTAAATTGACTTAGCTCAATAAAAAAAGAGAAAAGCTCCAGCGCCTACACCATCAATGATTACACTATGTCAATGATTTGAAATGCTAATGAAAATAGAATTCTTGCTGTATGCTTCTTGTTTTCTCTCCAGGGATGACGTTGCCAGTTGGTTTGGTTATTAAACAGTGGGGAGAGGCAGTCTGATGGTGGTTCCGAGCATCCTGTAGATGATGAATTAGGATTTTGCAACATGACTTTCATTGTGGAATGTGAGGTAGGTTCAATACAAATGAGCATTTAATATTTTATCTCAAAAGACATTAAGTTTTATTTAATTGTGATTCTACTGTTTTGTATAGTTTCATTTAGAGAAATTCCTGTATGCTAATTTTTTGAGTGTTAATATTCAAATACAGCACATCAATCTCAAAACTCTCAATACAATCAATATAACCACTTCTGATGAGAAACACAGATCTGACATTTTTTGCAAATTGAACACCGACATATAATCTATGCTGTTGTCTTACCAAAAAGAACAAAAGAAACCAACCAACCAACCAGCAAAACTAAGTAGAAATTTGTCATCAGAACAGTTTTAGAATCTGCTATTTAAAATTATTCTTAACATAGTTATATTTTTAGCTGAAATACCAAGTTTAATTATATTTCCTATTTGCACTAGAAGGCTATATTTCTTACTCTTCTTTGGTTCTGGTCCAAGACTTAGACTTAGACAGGACTTGGGTTGTAGACTCTTGCTGAGTCATCCAATTCCTATCAACCCTTTACCTGCCTCCCATAAACTGTGTAATGCTTGCTTTGATCACATTCAGGATCCCCACACTCTTAAATCAAGATCACCATGCCTTTAAAGTACAGCAGCTTTATGTTTTACTGAGGTACAGAGAGATTAAGTCCAAGGTCATGCATGGTCTGTAGCAAACCAGGGTATCAAAGTCTGGTCTAAATGCAAGGGCAGGGAGCTAAGCACTGGATCTTCCTAAGTCAGGAGAGAAGAGTTGACAAATTATGCTTTACCTGATACAAATAAATGGATTAAAAGCTGACATGTAATTTTAACAGAAAACTGATTTATTTGTATTAAATATATTTTATTTGTGACAAAGGTGATGGAATGACTATATGAAAGATGCCGGTATCCTATATTCATCAATAGATACATTAGTTTACATTTACAGAGCTATTTAAAACTTGTGTGGGCTTGAAAGAGATAATTTCCTACAAAAATGAGAGTCCATATTTGATGCTTTTATTGCCTAAGTGTTTGCATTATTATGTGTGAAGGACACATGCTATGGGAGTCTGACTATTTCTTTCCTACCTGCTGGTCCATCTGCCCCTACCACAAATCAGAGATTTTCCTCACTTTCACAGCAAGTCCAGTGATTCCTCTGGTCAGTCCTATTATGCCCCTTCCCCTTTGCACTCTTTCCAGAGCTCCTGCAGTCCTGTTAACCATTTCTCGTAGGTCCTGACAGCTGGTTGGGCAGGAGACAGCAGTTGCTGCAGCTCACCTGGCTCTAGGGATGAGTTCATTTTAACCAGCACGTATGTGCTGACTGATTCAGGATCAACTGCCCCCTTTTTTTCTTATGAAAACTGAAATCCCTTTTCCAATTAACTATTGAAAATGTGTCCTATTATCAAAAGCTAAATTTAGAACGTTCTCATCTTTATACTATTTTGGTACAGATGCAATATTAAAGGTACACAGGGTGTTCTGCCACTATTATCTGTAATTTGAAATTATGTACTCTTTGCAATTCTTCCACATCTTCCTATGCATAATTCATTTTAAATATATGTCTTTGCTGCCCTTTCCAGTTCTCTAAACATAGTCCCAGTGAGTGCAATGTCACTACCTCTAGTCATCCTGTCATTTGGATTTATGCATGTATCATCTGAAATGACTTGCCAAGGGATGTTGTTTCCATTTTCTTACCAAAGGCTTGATGTTGCCTAACTAAAGACAATAGTAGGCCTATTTTCTTTATTAAACACCGTTTCCATACTACAATAGATTCTGTAGTTTTTGGTGTGAGAAAGATCTCTGCATATACACATACATTTACAAACAGTTCTTTAAGGCCGCTTAAATTATTTGTGTTTCATCATACGAAGACAGTAGTAGAAAAATTATTGTTCATGGTTACCATCTGTATGTGTCTGGTCTTTTTGGTCAGCGTTTATACTGTGGTACTCAGGAGAAAATTTTGCCAAGGAGAAATTGTAGTTTCGTAGTGAAGCCCTTGCTCAGCATTACAGTAAGAGCTGATTCTTCAAGCAGTCTCCTCGAAATCCATTGCTTCCTGAGAATTAAGTTTCCATGCAAAGCTGAAATTGAATCCAAATGGCCTAGACTGAACTGAATGGACTGAAGATGTAGACACTGACTTAAAAGAGAATTTGGAGATATCTGCACAGCGCCCAGCAGAGGGGGGCTGGCAGGAACCTGTGCCACTACATTTATGCAAGAAATGCTGAGTCAAGTCAGAGACATTCCTATGGCTTACTGTAACACGGGGCATGGGTGGACCAAGTTGGCAGCTTCCTAGGAAAGCCTGGAAATGTACCTTTTGCTTGAAAAGAGCCTGAGAATTACCTGAATGCTGAAGGTATTTAATTATTTAAAGATACTTAAGCAAGCCAGTTACCCAAATATGCATATGGGGAGGAGGGAAAGAAGAGTAGTAACAATAGAATTTGGCCAAATATATTTAGCCTGGGCTTTAAATTTTTACATACAATTACTTGTCTTTCTGCAGCCATTGGTGGGTGTGAATCTGAAGATGCATTTAGAACCAGACATTAGAAATCTTTAATAGGACAATTTCTAGTCAACCATGTGAATAGCACAGCTGTGCTGTGGTCAGAGAGGTTTCTATGTTGCTCGTCTCCAAGTCTGACAGAACAACTACATGCCATTTGAGTCCATGTAATCAAATTTTGATAAAGTAGATGCTGTGAAACATAAATCACCCTTTAATATCCACCTAGGATTCATGACCACTAAAGGTAAATATCTACCCTATATGAAATAATTTAAACCTGTGTTTACTTCTGCCATGATTATACCATATTCCTCATTTGGAGGAACTATGTAAGTCTGCTATGAGTTCAGCAAGTACCAAGGTAACCCAAGCCTTTGTTGAAAGACATTATTTATTCTATCAATATTTCATGTGGAGCAACCACTGAACTGCATAATTTGGTAGAGATGGGTGTGCTGCTCCCTGAATACCTCTACTGCTTTCATGCTTTCTCCACTTTTTAGAAGCAATGTAAGAAAATAAACACTAAATGATGTCTTCTGGGGAAAAAGAAAAAAAAAAGAAGAAAAAAAAAAAGAAGAAAAAAAAAAGTGCCTCAACCTAATAGTACTTGGTATTTCCTGGCAGTTTTTCTGAAACTCTCCTGGTGGCTCAGGAATGGCTCTTAGCCAGTCGGTTGCTTTACTGGCACACAGTATGTGATGTGCCTTCTCGGACACATATAAGCTTCTCCTGGGATTTGTGGTTCTTCCCTCCACGAGCACCTAGCAGACATCAAGTTACTTGTTGTAAGGAGCAGGGTGAGACTAAGCTTGCTCTTGGTAGCTTTACTCCTGGTTAGTCGTTTCCTCACTTCTTGTTGGCTCTGAAGGCAGCTTCTGAGTCTGTTATGGTACCTCTTTAATGGCATCATTTGCAGTTATTACTGTAGGTACACTGAGATTAGGTTTATTTCTCTGAGTGAAGTTCACCCCAAATGTCATTCAAAACAAATTCAAGAATATGGAAATGCCATAATGCCTTATGGCTGTATGAGAGATTAGTTTATCTTGACCCCTTGCCACCTCCACCTGATCTCTGCTCCAGGGGCCTCTTCCAGCACTCAGTGCCACACAGCTAGGAGCTACCATGGAAAAATACAACAGACACGATAATTTTTTTCTGTTTCTTGTGAAATTCTCACAGATACAAATTGGTCCTTTGAGGGTTCTGTGAAGGGGGTAAGATTCTCTCAAGGGCCATTGAGTATGAGCATTTTTATGTCAAGGATAATTGTTTAAGTCCAGGATATTATTGTATTCTCTCCCACAGGAAAGGGTAAACTTTTTTGTTTCAGTGTGATTTAACACCTTTAGTTCCCTAAAAAGATTAAGGTGATAGACTTGAAGCCATAATAATTTTAACATGAAAGAATTAATGTGATTTCTAAACATTTTTATGATCTTTTGTGAGCTCTTTACAGCAAGAGCCCAGATACCAAAACCTAGAGCAGGGAAGCCATGAAGTACTTTGCCAAAAAAAAGATGTTTTACATATTTCTAAGGAGTAACAAGTAGAGAATAAAGACTTTAAATGGCACAGATTTAAGAAGACCTGCATTGCTCACAAGTGATCTGATGCTCTGGTGTAACCTAAGTGTTCCAGAATAAAATAAAACTCGGTGGTATTTCTCCTCTGTATCTCATTTCATGTACCCCATAATATGTAGTATTATGCAACTCTGCTGTTGCAATCATGTAAAGTGCTTTTCAAGTCAAAGGGTTAGTACTCATTTACTAGTTTGGTCTAGTATCGCATCAGAAAGTGTTGCCTCATGAGTAGTATTACTAACAAGGCTGTAGGAAACTAAAAAAAAATATTTTGCAACTAATATTTTTTTCTCTTTCCAGTCTGTCTTGAAACTGTCTTGAAACTGTCTTGAAACACATGCTATGTACATTTCAAATCAGTGTTCAAACTGCTGGTGTTTCTCCCTTGGTTTCTGGGAAGATAAGAGTCCCGTACAGTTATAGGAGAGAAGTTCTGTGATTTGAAGTTCAGCCTTGCTCTGAAAAGCAGCGGAACATTGCCAGCTCTTGTTAGGTAGCAGTTGTACTCTAGTTGTGAAAGTTAATGCTGATATTTATCCATAGAGTATCTCTGCACGAATCCATGCTATTGCCTGTTGCAAAAGTGTTTTTACTTTAAATATACGCATGTTCTAATAAAAAGACACTTTTACACTGAAGAACCTGTAAAGGAGCAGTAGTACATTAAGGTAATTCAACAGAAATGCATAAAATGGTTTTGTGATTTTTTTTATTTATTTTTTTTTAAACTGAAGCATCTGTTTGTGATTCCTGAGTAGATATTGTGTGTCTGACTGAACAGAGTTACAGTGTGTCTTCAAAGGCAAGTTCCAAGTGACAGCAGATGGAGTTGGAGCTAGGATTAATTGTAAGGAAAGTGAGAGCCCAGGGTGTTTGGTTTCAGTTTTCAGAATCAAACCTCCTGCCTTGCTTAACACAGATATTTGGATTTGATACAGATTAATCAGGAGATTACCAGAGCAGGGAGACAAAGAGGAACCTCAGATCACCTGATTAGGACCTGGTTTTATTCACTGTAACATGGAAAAACTGTTAGTAAGGGCACAATAAAAGAGTACCCCTCTATGGCAAAATTTGCTTTGAGAATTTAATAGAATTAACATGTAAAGATGTGTGGGTTAGAAATATAGACAGTTCAAAGTTTGGAGGGATCTCTGAAGCTGGGTTAAGCAGGTTATGATTTTACTTTACTGAAGAAAGTAAGAGGAAGATGTGTGCTGGTGAAGAGTAGAGAAAAATACTGGCTTGGTGAAGAGCATCTCTGGCAAAGAGATTTATGTTAGGTCCTTCCATGGTCACCTAAAAGTCTTTAAAAGTCAGGTTCCTGCAATGCATGAAGGAAAAGATCAGGTTTCCTCACCAATGTAAGAGTGTAAGAATGTCTGTCAGATGTGACATCTGAGTTTGTGTTTTGCTGGGCAAACATTTCATAGTTTTGGCTACCCGGAGAAGTCCCCCTGACTCGAGCAAGTCCGAGTTACACACATGCTAGAATACAAATGGAATAATAAATACCTGCCATTACATGCCCCTGTGTGCACAGACTGGCATCAGTAAGTAATGATAGTTGTTTAAATGCTTTTATTGATTCAGCTTTTAAAATGCTCTGTACTGCTTTTGGTATGCCACCAAGCCAGCCCTTCAGCAGGGAGCTGTGGAAGGTACCTTTAAAAGAGTGTATTTTATATTGAAACTTTCATGTATGTATAGGTATTTAGGTCTAAATGTGATACCTTTTATTTTTTACGCAGGTCAGAGTGACTATTGTTCAGCTGTGAACATGGTTTGTAATGTCCCCTTCTTGCTGATCTGTCTCTAGAGAGGAGGTTCTCCAATTTATGACACCTGGATATGCCTCCCGTGTTAAGTGTCCCTGCACAGTATGTGTCCAGGGGAGGGCACAGGCTGTGCTGTACATTGCCACAGAAATCAAACCAGCCAGCCTGCTGGGTTACAAATGCAACACAAATTTTCTCATTTGAAAAACAATCTTGTTTCCTTTGGGATTTTTTAATTTTTATTTTTACCTTTGAAATCAAATTGGGCAAATTATTATGTTCACATAATTGAAGGCAGCTTAATCTTAGTGATGAATATGACAAAAATAACAGGAGATAATCTTGATTCAGACAAATAAGAGAGGGATATCTTCTTTGTTTATGCTGTATTCTAGTTAAGGCATGATAGTTTTACCCACAGAAATGAGAAAGCCGGGATTTTTGGCTTTTTATTGCTATACAATAGTTTCTGCCTGTTTGTTAGGCTAAATTTTATTTTAAATTCATGTTGTAGAACTTTAATTGAAATGTTTCACACAAGATCTTTAAA
Source organism: Pedionomus torquatus (assembly GCA_013398155.1). Taxonomy (NCBI): domain Eukaryota; kingdom Metazoa; phylum Chordata; class Aves; order Charadriiformes; family Pedionomidae; genus Pedionomus; species Pedionomus torquatus. The sequence continues at coordinate 475,797 of VZRU01010635.1, forward strand.
ATCTGATTATACTGAATGGTTTATCAAATAGATGCAGGTTTAATGTCTTTTAAAATTCTTTAATATAGTTTTAAGATCTTTTTTTTTTTTCTTAAACATAGGTAACATTTGACCTATGTCAGATAAAATTGGCAAGTCTTTTGGCAAATACCATGCTAGACGGTAATGAGGAAATTAATAGAAAGCTAATGATGAAGAAAACTACTTGTCTTGGATAAAAGCAGAAATTCTGAGTGCTGATGAGCAATAATACCTTTTTATTCAATTAATTTTTATAAGAAATGATTGTCTGGCATTGTAACAGGGACACGTGAATCCAGCATATTCATATGTAGTGGGCATCTCCAGAAGTAAAGAACTAATGTCCTGCACACTGCATCCCCAGCTGCACATGCCTGTAATCATCTTTGTCCCGGTGTCTATTGCTGCTGTTTAGTGAGTTCATCTAGGGAAAGATATAAAGTGAGCAATGAGAGAAAAATGCAAGAAGCAAAGTAATTCTTCTCTAGTGCTGCATGGGACAGTCTGTCAGCTTTCTTGAGCTCTGTGCTCAGCAAAGGATGGCAATTGTTATTTAAATTTTAGTGAAGAAATATGTACTTACATTAATTGTAACAACATAGGTTTTGCTTTCAATTATGGAATAATTTTCAAGTGGAAACATAATTTTCTGTTGTAAAGTATTCTCCTTAAATTGTGCATTAATTTATGTAGTACCATTTATGCAGTGCACTATAGTATAGTTACTCGCTTCTTCCCAGATTGGACCTCATGGATTTTCAGGGGGAGTGTGGTCTGCGGTGCCAAATTTACGAAGATATATAGATAGATGGTTAATTGGTGTAGTGTATACAAGTCTTTACATGTTGTAAATGCCTAATTTGCATTCAGCTTGGCCTGACTATTTGCACTTTTGAAATGAATCTTCCTGTTGATGCCCTCCTTGCTGTGCTATAGATAACACACAGTGCAGCAGGCAAAATGGCTTTCTTCTAAGTGAATCTAAACTGGTAAATGCTTTCCAGCTGCTGCTGGCTTTCAGTCCATCAGACAAGACTAAAGCTATTACAAAATCACCCCCACCCACAAAAAAAATTGTATGGAGGAGAAATTGGGTCCTTTCTGCTCTATCTGCTCCTATTGTACTTCATTACTTGCCAAATTAGACAAAGCCAAAAATATTAATGGGAATTTAATACTATTTTAAGTGAGTTTTAGATGTTTTTGTAAATCACCTAAAGTACCTTCAAGCATCTCAGTAGGTCAGGCTCTACAAGAACAAGGTTTTCAATGCTCTGTACCAAAATATTTAAAAATTTTCTAGATAAAATTGTTTTTCTGTGCTCCTAAGTATGTTTCGCAAAACAGAAAATAACTTTAAAAGCAGGTATCTTGTTTAAAAAAAAAAAAAAAAACAACAACAAAAAAAAAAACAAGACAGAAAAAATTTTGGAACCAGGTACTTTTCAGACAGTTGCAAACATATGGTATTTGTTCTCATAGTCATACAATCTTGAAAAAGCTGTACTTGGGACAAATGGTTATTTACAGTTAATGGGGTACTAAATACTTGCATGCTTTTATTTGCAATAACACAGCTTCTGTTAAAGTCAAGAGTAAAATATAGTTCAGTTAGGCAGGATCAAAGTTTGAATGAATAAAGAAACAGTTTCCTTCTTGCTTACGGTGCTATTCATAAAATATTCAAATTTTATCCTTTACACATAAGAAGAGCCTCCAGAGGGACGGCTTTGTTTCAATATCAGGAGCATGCTTTACTATCTCTGGTTGCAAAACCACTTTAATCTGGAGGTGACAAACAGGAGAGATTAATGGCTTCAATTTGAACACACGCAGGCAAGTACCACATTGATCCTTTAACAAAGGCAGCACGGACATGATCGCCTGGGATTTAAGAAGGAAAATATTGGCTTGGTTCATGATGTTAAAAGATATTTTTATTTACCTTAAAGTGTTTTTAATATCACCATGGAGATGGGAATACTGTCTACACTGCAGTGCCATATCAACAAAACCACTTGTGTGTTCAAGCATATACAGAAATTTCATGAACTTCAATAGCAAAACATACATAAGCAAAGGTCTAGATAAACTGAGGGGTTAATCAGGTGTTTAAACATTGGAGTAGTTCTTACATCCTTGTTTTTACAAGGAAAGGAGACAATTAAGACAAAGAGAGGCTGTGTTACTTCCCCAACATTTCTGGAAAAGTCTGGAGAGGAAGGAAGCAGAACCCAACTTTCCTGTGCTTCAGACACAAGGTTAGACTTAAGAGTGACCTACAAAGTCATCCTTAAAATGCAGACAGTGTCAGCATTGCTATTTGCCGATGCAAATCCTGGTGGGATGGAAAAAAAACCCAGTCTTTGCACTACTAAGAGCTTCTACTTGACATGGTTTTAGACAGGTATTTCAGATAATATATTTTAGGCTAGTTTTATCTACAAAAGTGACCGAAACTTTTAACACCAAAAAAAAAAAAAAGAAATTGTGGAAGTTTTATGCAACACTTTGATGAATCTGTGGATATTTTTCCCAGTCTTTGCATTGTTTTTAGAGACTATTTGACCCTTTTCTGCAAAAGATGAGAGAGATGGGCTAGGATTCAAAGGATGGTTGCAGGAATGATGTTGATATATTTTAATTGCTAGCCAGCGTGCTGCCCTCTCTAATGAAACCTTGTCTTAAGTCATAAAAGGCTTAGAACACAGGAGGGTGAAAAGAGGTGGTGAGAACTGATGTATGATCATATTAGCTGAAGAGATGTAATGTTCATTTTCAAAGGCACAAGGGAACACAATGGTGATGGGCTGAAAAAAAAAACAAAAACACCCTCTTCTCATCTTTCTGTTATGCCAGGAGCACAGGAAGAGTTTTGCTTGGTGGCTGAGACGAATGTTGCAAAAAGTGGGGCCTAAGACTTTCTGAAGATTAACTTGTGACACGTGAGACCGCAATCTAGAAAAGCTAAGCACCGTTCAGACCTCTATGGTGGTGTGACATACCCAGCACTTTCTAAGAAACAGGCCATTTAAATATAACTGGCAGGCTAAGGAAGGCAAGTTCTAAAAATCTTAGCCAAAAGCCTTAAAATATCAAAGGGAAATAAATCTAAATGTTACAAGTGTGAAGTTAGACATATGGTGTGATGGGTTTTGGGTTAGTGTCAATTATGCAAGTTGATTGGAATTAAGTAGAATTCTATCAATACTGGAAAAGCAGGTGGATGGACCCAGTTTAACCAGTTTCTGCCCTCCACGGTCTTAACTGGAAATCTTTGCAATTAGTGGTTTTGCAGGAAAGTGGCTGTGGCCTAACAAAAGCAAATTGCAACAGAAGCAATGAGAAAAAGGGGCCAAATGCTGAAGATACAAAAGTCATTTGTGAGCTAAATTACTCTCAGTAGGAAATCAAAGGTAAAAAAACAACCAAACAACCAATCAACCCAAACTCCCAAAATCCAACTGTCCATCTGAATGTTCAGTCCAAGAATCTCTTAAGCAGCAGTCTGCTTTATGAGACTCCAAGGGCAAAAAAAGCTGCATTTTGTGTCAAGACTGCCGTGACAGAAGATTCTTACAGTGGATTTAGTTCATCCCTGTCAGTTCCTCCCCTGATATCGGTGGGGGTTTTTTATCGTGTATGGCTTTGGGGCACTGCATCTTGAAGCTCAATTTCCCTCCTTCCTGAAAATGGAAAAGTAATCCTGCTGCCTTTGGGAGATGGAGTTGGCTCAGAGAAGAATTATATTAGCATTACGTATATAAAAAATAAAAATAAAACCCAAACTTGCTTGAGAGAGAACAATGAACATTTATTTACTGTCTCATGGAGACAGAATTTCATGACTGCATGGAAGGTCACCATATGACTTATATGCTATTTATGTCTCACTTGAAGGCCCTCTGTGGTGTCTGTTTTGCTTGGATGTTTACTCAGAATGGGAATTTCTTGCCTGTCCTGGACCTGAAGCAGTTAAAAGCCATATAAAGCTGCCCATGCCTTTCTGATATAAGCATGTATGCCCATTCAGGCACTTTGTGTAGTAGTAATGAAGGAAATGCAGATCAAAACTATGCTTGCTGCCTGAAGTTCTTACAGTAGCTGAGCTTGTGTTTCAATGACACTCCAGTAAAAGGAAAGGAAATAGAATACTGTAGGTCCCCAGCATCTCTCTCCAGGTACACCTTCATCCTGGACAACCATCCTGGTTGTGTGAGCAATTTTCATCCAGCTCTGGATTCAGGAGAAATGACTTCTGTGTCTGCTGAAGAGTGTTCAAACAAGCTTTTATATATTATTTTGATGTGTTGCGAACATGTAGCAGGCTGCTAGCAAACAAGTCCCTTGTTGAATGAAGGTTAACGACTTCTTAAAAAGAACCAGTTGAGTACAGGAAAGTAAAAAGCAAACTGAAGGAAAATGTGATCTCTGTGCTTAATATTTAATGGGTTGGCTTTCTAGTTCTGAATTTCTTCATTTTAAATATTCTGGAAATGTATATGATCTGCAAATCTGGTTGAGAACTCTAGATTCTACAAGGTGCTAATAACTTGATCAACCATACTGTAGAATGTACGTTAGTTTTTGGGCTTTATGAGGTAGTTTAATTGTGTGCTAAGCTGGAAATAGAAAATAAACAACAAGTTTGAATACTGTTGTCTTAATACCATGTACTCCAGTTTAGCATTTAAAGATAACTGTATTTTGAAATAGAGATGAAATGGAATAAATGTAGCACCATGAGTAGAGTATATAAGAATTTCATGGACCATTAATCTTTAATTTTTAAAGTTTCCTGTTCAGGGCTATAAATACATTAATTCGGCTATCAGCTCTTCTCTGCTATCTTGATTATGCAGGTCTCACAGAGGTTGCTATAGTAACCCTATATTACCAATGCCAAGACAGTGAAGGATCTGGCTCTCTAGATAAATAAAATAATCAAGGGGTGCTTGCAGCCTGCACCCCGATTAATATAATGCCTAAGTCAATTGAATGAGCACTTAGTCCCGTGTGGATTAGGCCCGTGACTTGTGGAGTATGAGAAGGGCTGGCACTGGAAGCCAATTCAGCTGGGGTTAAAGCACGGCAGTGGAACAGACTAGCAATTACAGAGGTGCTGTTCCCTGGGACAGACCATGCATTATGACACGTGTGATCTCTGTCTGTTGCGGTCTGCAGTCTCACTATCAAAAGTAAGGGTGCCATGGGTGCACCCAAGGAAGTAAATACAGTTTGGATATTTTGAAAACCAAGAAAAGGTGGTTTCTATGAAGCTGAGGTAAAGTCCACCTTGTTGGTTACAGCTGTTGGAGCACACAACCCGGTGCCAGTGGGGACTAGCATTTCATCTTACGGGAGAAAAGATGAAAGCACACAGCGATCAGGTGACAGGTGTCATTAAATGCTGGTGCTGGTCTGATGTGGGGACCTGTCCTGATGATCAAGGAATGAGAAGTTGTAAGTGAAAAGAAGCAGCAGATTTCTGAATTGGATTTGCTCCTGAGTTTAATATTTCTGACAGTTACCCCAGGGGCTTGAGCCCCAGCTGAAGCTTTGCAGTATTTGGGTATGCAGAGGACCTATGTGAACTCTACAGGACAAAACATCCTAAAGTGTCATTTTTTTTCTGTAGTAATGAAGCTTATTGTGGGAGTTGCTTTCTTTCACCAGACCTTGGAGCTCTCAGAAAGTTGTAGGACGTTTGAGGTGTTTTTGCTGAGTTGGGTTTAGTTAAATAAAGCCACTGGGTTCAAAAGTAATGCAGGGATGCAGGTACAGAGGGGCACAGCAGTGATGAATGCTCTGTTTCCATTGGAAACCAAGCCTAAAAATACTTCTGTAGCCACAGCTCAACTGTGCTACCAATTGAAATTGCTGGCTAAGCCTGTGAACTAACACTCAAGCCTAAACCAGTGAAATAAAAGAAAGAGTTAAAGTTGGAGTCTCTTGTGAGCCTTCGTTCAGCCTTCACTCCTACAAAGGAAACCTCTCATTGCTTTAGAAGGGTCCCAGCTCTTTTTCTTTTTGTCTGGCCCTGAAAAGCCAGATCAGTTTTGTGACTTGCTTTGTTGAGACTGTCAGCCCGCTCCCTGCGAGAGGCTGCTGCTCTCCTGGCAGCTTTCTGCAGGGGGAAAAAGGAAAAGAAAGATTCTGCATCAGCAATTCCATCCGTATTGCTTTCCTCCCCTCCTTCCCAGCATAACGGTGGTTTTGTTTGTGCTCAAGAGCCAACTAAAAAAGTTTGGCTGTGAAACGAGCTTTCCTCTAGAGAAGAGGGAAGGGGCAGAAGATGTAGCATACAACTGCCAGACACGAACTTCTGCTCGCTCCCACCTCCAGTCATGGGCTAGAGGTGGCTTTTGCATCAGCTTTTGCATTTCGCACTGCTGCAGACCAGCTAGTGAGACAGACAGTTGCAGGTTTTGAATCCTTGATAGAATTAATTTAGTAAATTGGAATATTCTGTTCTGTTTTTTTTTTTCTGTAATTAGATATGAGAGAAGTTTAAAGAAAAAGTGTTTCTCCCTTATTGGTGGGAAGGTTGGGTATTTGAAATTTGGTCACATCAGTATTTGTTTCAATTCAGAATCATTGGTGCTGTCACAAAGGTGGGAAAGAGATTAAGCAATTAACCTTTGCATCTAACAGCCACCTAGGCATCTCAAGGTAGTGGTTACTTGAGAGGACTGAAAAACATTAGACCCAGTGAAATAAAAATTCTCCCATTGGTTCTCACTGATGTGTAGTCTCTGCTGGTAGAACATGTTCTACTCCTGAAAAGCTTTTATTCATATTGCTTGTTCCTTGTGTAACTAAGAATTTGCAGGATTGGAGAAGTATCCATGTTATTCTTCTTCCTGTCAGAGATGAGATAGATATATTGAATGTAAGGGAGTTTCTTGTGTGTATTAGTCTTATGAAAAGGTAGTCATAGGCAGAGCATTGCTGAGTGAACCTAAATATTTCAAGGTTTAGATTACAGTGATAAGGCTGTAGGCATGGCTCATACACTCAGGGCAGCTGAGCACCAAAATCGGATGGGTAACTGGATGCCCAACTGTGCTTAAGATCCCTCGGGCAATGATGGAGGAAGTTCAGAGTACTGGGTCCATCTCTGAGGCCCCCAACATAAGGACCTTGACCTGTTGAAGAGGGTCCGGAGGAGGGCCATGAAGAGGGCTGGAGCACCTCTGCTATGAAGACAGGCTGAGAGTTGGGGTTGCTCTACTTGGAGAAGAGAAGCCTCCACAGGGACCTTATAGTGGCTTTTCAGTACCTAAAGGGGGCCTACAAGAGAGATGGGGAGGGACTCTTGGTCAGGGAGTGTAGCAATAGGGCAAGGGGCAATGATTTTAAATGGAAAGAGAGGAGATTTAGATTAAATATTGGGAAGAAATCTTTCCTGTGAGGGTGGTGAGGCACTGGAACAGGTTCCCCAGAGAAGCTGTGGATGCCCCATCCCTGGAGGTGTTGAAGACCAGGCTGGATGGGGCTTTGAGCAACCTGGTCTGGTGGGAGGTGTCCCTGCCCATGGCAGGGGGGTTGGAACTTGATGATCTTTGTGTGTATTTTCTTTTGCTTCTACCAAAACCAGTGGTTTATGTATTTTGAAGAAAGAAAACATAAAAAACATTAATTAAGTGACTGTACCTGGAAGTTGTCTGGTGTCATTCCTTATGAGCTTGATGCCCTTTCTCACACTCAAGGCTATGGAATTTGTGGGATAATGAGCCACATAATCCTCTGCAGCTCTGTATGTTCAAGCAAAGGTATAGGATATATAATGACTGGGTAATTAGACATTACAATCTCCTTCCAGCTTTTTTGGCTAAAAACGGCTTGGAGAACTGACCTTTGTCTCTGGTGTCTGGTACTGCAAGGTAAATGATGGCTTGGGGTTTGAATGGGGAGAAACCACAGTCATTCTTCTTGTAGGTGCTGCACACAGACATAAGCCATGGGAGAGGCTGTGGTTGGTGAAGCTGCTCTCCACTGGAGGAGCACAGCAATTGAACTAGTTGCATCCCAATGCTGTTGATGAATACTCTGAAGATATGACATGAAGATCTAATCATAAAGGAGTGAGGAAGGGTGGAAGAAAACAAGGATGAATGAATATCCTTATCTTATTTTTCCCTTTGAGCTTGCCAGCATCACTTAATTCATATTACTTAGAATAATATGACTTCTGGGTGTTAGGAAGATTTGAATTGTCCTTTCTGTATTGCTAAATAATGATTACCTGGGGAGATACAAAATGTAAATTGGAGATGAATGAGGTATAACTGGTAATATGTTAGAAGTATTATCTTCAACCTGAGGCCTTCAGTCAAAAGAGAAGGTTATCTGTTAACATTAAATAGCACTGCAGGTGTTTATATTTTCTCCTTTCTTGAGTTGTAGTTTCTCCTTATAAGGAGTGCAAAACTTTCCTGAGGAGATATGTGCCATGACTTCTTCTTAGACTTGTAAATGTTTTGGGTTTTTTGTTTTGTTTTGTTTTGTTTTGTTTTGTTTTGTTTTGTTTTGTTTTTTTTTTTTTTTGTGTGTGATATGTTTCATAAGATAGAGAAAGCAGGGATCTGGGTTTTTTTGAATGACTGATCTTTGCTCCAGTTTGCTGGAAGTGTGTAATTTTTCCCTTTATTTTCTTTTTCTGAACAATCTCCTCTGCACAGTTGCTGTGTGAACAGTTCAAGCCGTGAAAACATCAAGTCTCACTTCTAATAATCTATGTTCCGTGTTGGAATTAATTTCTCTCTTTTGTTCCAGATACATCATTACAGCATATCCCACATTATGCTGAGTCAGACAGCAGTGTAGCAGGTACTAATTAGTCCCATGAAGTATCCCTTGTGCTTTGTTGAATGACAGAAGGCATGTTTCTTAAACACCAGGTCTCCTTTTTCACATTTAGAAAACAGGGCTGGAATTACTGATGATGATAGGCTATAATTTACTGAATCTTAGTTGGGAGAGGATTATACTGGACAAATGTGCTGGAGGGAGAGGAGTACGGCCTGTCTTGAATTCCTCTCCAAATATTCCCAATAAGAACAAGCAAATTGGAAGAAAATGGAGACTTGTCTCCTGTTTGCTGCCATAAAGTTGGTCTCCTTACAGACCTCTGGGTTTGTCTTTCCATGGAGCAAGAGGGCATATCTAAAGCTTTGTGTCTCCTGGGGTTAGAACAGTTCTGCACTGCTTAAGTCTGGGGTTAGTGCCAATGAAATGCATAGCAACATTGGATTTCTTATTTAATTGAACCTTGCTTTTCTGATTGATGATTATACTCCTTCTACGGTTTTTCATGTTTTAACTGTATCGTTATGCTTAACAAAATGTTTGTTATTACCTGCTGTGATTTTGAATAATTCATGGTATTAGTATGCAATTTGAGATGATCATAAATTCTCTCTGGAGAAAACCAGAATTTGATTCACTGTTTATGTGTCTTTGAAGGTGAATGGAAGGGAGGATTTGTGTCTCATGGTCTTTTATCAGAAAGTTAATTTTGAATCACCCAAGAAAATTAAAGAAGGCTTGATGAAGGTACAGTACTCACAATATGTATGAAACATTTTTATGAAATAACTTGCTAAGATACAAAGTAACCTAAGTAAACCAGCCCAGGACCTCCCTAAAAAACAGTGTCTTGCACTTTCAGTTAATAGTTTCCACAGATGTAGTCAAATGACAACATTGTTTATCCTAAGGCAGTGTTACTGCAGCTCCCAACTTCATTTGATTTCATTTCCTTTTCTTAATGAATAGGTTAAACAAATCTAAAAATAAAAGCCTATTTTTTCAGTTTCAACAGGGATTTTCTTACATGAGTTTTGTAAGTTGCCCTGGAAACAAGAAAACACCCACGTAAGGTCAGAAAAATGATGTCATGCCAACCACTGTTTCCAGTGTCATGGTCCCTGCTTAATACTAGCTAAAGGTATGGCTGAGGAGTCCAGCTGTTAGCTGATACTGGCAGGTAACCTCTGATGCACACACATGGATAGGTGTGCTGTCTTTGCTTTGATTAGAAAAAAGTCAATGGGAATACTCTACAGTGAAAAAACATCAAGTTAGAAAAACATTTTTAAAAAATGTTTTCCCCTCCCATCCCGGCATGTGCTCTGGAATCGCTTCCCTCTGCCACTGTCTGTGCCTCCTTGCTGTCTCAGGGTTGCATTGACTCAATCGTTGCACAGTCGGCATCAGCCAAGATCTTTCCGGCTGCAGGGCTGAAATCTTCTTTACGGTTACCTTTACAGAAAGTTATGGGATATTTTCTCATTTTCCAAACCATGAAAATTCTGGTCCTCTGAACATGAAGCAGACCAGCTTCATGGTAAAACAAAGGTCATTCCTAAAGGTTAACTGCTTTATAAATAGCCAGATTGTTCCCTCCACTCACTACAAGTCTGCAATCTGCTTAATATATGCACAGTCAGGGAAAAGCTGTAAATATAATGCTAAAAGCAGACGCTTGGAACTATTCCTCTTGCTTTTCTTCAGCTTATGCAACTGTTTGCAGTAGCTTATTGCCAACAGAACTGTTGTGTCCTAGTACTTCAGGCTTAATCTTATAAGTCTCCTGAATACGCTGTTCTCATTCCAACACTCTTGAACAGATCTGTGTGAGAAGGGTTTGCAAGACCAAGTCGTTAACTGAAAGCCACAAATACATCACCACCTGCTTAAGCCATCAGTCTAGAACTGAGCTAGCTCATGAAGTTACATCAGCTGAAGTCCTGGCTGAAAAAAAAACCCAAACATTTTGTCCATGAATAGCCTGCCCCTCAAGTCTTGTCCACACAGGTTGTTCCACCTGCTTCTCCTCTTGCAAATGATTGAAGTTTTCGAGAGGTTTTCTGGTGAGTCTTGCTGATCTTTCAACTGCAATTTTTGTCCATTGATAGCTGTTCTTTTCTTATCCGCCTATTCAAAGCAGAGTCTAAAAATGCAGAGCTTGTCTGCATCCATAGCCTTCTCTCTGCAAACAGACTCAGAGGATCTCTGACAGTAAATAGCATTTTCACTCCACAGGCATGTAAATCCACTCAAGGTGCTGAAACAATCCAGGACATTGCTACCCTTATAAATTCCTGGGACTGAGTGCTCAAGGCATAGTGTCATCTCTGATACCTGTCTGCCACTGGTGATCTCCGAGATTATTATCATCTAATGCATTAACAAGGTGTAGGAGGGAAGGGTGTATTTTATGTAAATTTAGTCAGGAAGTCTCTGAAACTAATTGCTGAAAGTGGGTGGGGAAAGCTGATGGAGTGTGATAGACATACAATTTTTTATTTTTTTTTTGCTGCTTTCGGAATAGATAGTGTTGATTAACTGGGCTTAGTATAGCACTGCATATATTAACTGAGCATAAAATGGCTCAGGGGATGTGCCTGCTTTGCAGATGAACTTAAGAAGCCCTGCTCTGGATGTTGTTGCAGATGCAAATTTAGGAAGTTTAAGAGCTACACTTCTGCAGATAAAACCATTATTCCAATATTTTTTGTGAACTCAGTATGGAAATATTGTTCTGGCCTAGTGTTGATATTTTAATTTGTGATAAAAAGGGAATCAAATGCAAAAAGCAAGATGTGAAGCCATACCTACAGAATGGACAGTTTAATTGGAAAAGTCTCAAACTCAGAAGTAATGCTAGGGAAATCCTACTTCACATATGCTGCTTGGCGTAGATACCCCTGAGAGATGGCAAAGGCTTGTCTGTCAATCAGCCTCTTAGTTTACATGCCAAGTCCTGTTTGGTCTTTCTGGTTTCTGCTTGTTGGTCAAGCTGATTTGTTGGATACAGCAGCCTCTGATCTTTCTTTGGTGCTCCTCTGGACATGGTCTATTCCGCAGGTGTGGGATGTGTGCCTTGTTCCTAACACATCCCCTTGCATTTAACCATATTAGAATATTTATAGAAATACACTGATTTCATTTCCACACCAGCTGGAGTCTCCTTTGTCTAGAAATGGTATTTGCATAGATGTTTACGTGTATTTGATATCTGAATAAAACACATTATTGTTCTCAGGTATGTAACACATCTGTGGTTCTCAGGTATGAGTGTGTGTCATGGATTTATGCATACTTCATTTCAGCATGAGAGCTGGGAACCTGCTGTTGACTTGTGTCCCCTTCCCTTCACAATATCTTAACCTAGTTTTAATGAAGAGAAGGTTTTTACAAAATGGAGGTCTAGACATTCTGTGCTGTGTCCTGTGGACATGTATGAAGTCCCTGGCCATTGCCATGAGCATTTCATAGGGGTCACTGGTGGATGTGTGACAAAATGGAAACGGTCGAAGGAAAAGACAGAGCAAGCAGCAGCAAGAAAATGTGATGGATTGAATTCACAAGTTAACAGCTGAACTTTAAACAGTATATTAAAATAGAGCTAACATGAATTAACTCTAAAGCTTTTCTTTCCAGAAACAAAAGTGCACTTGGATTTATAAACCAAACAAATGCTTCAGGAAAATGTTCCGGTGTGTCTGATTGTAAGCACCAGGCTGAGAACATGTAACAATTACAGGTCCTTGGAAAACTGAAGACTGGAATTTTAATGGGTCTCCTTTAATAGTAAAGCAAGATGGGTATGAGCCTTCGATGAACAGCGCACAAGGTTATGTAGCAGTCACAGCATATTCTGTCGTATTTGGGACAGAGAGCCAGATGCATCGCTGTTACATAAGCCTGCTGACCTGCATATAGAGCTTTGCAGTAATAGGAGCTGCGGAAAAATAAATCCTGTTCAACTCAGACAACAGGAAGATACAAATTAGTGTCTGTTTCGGTTTTGTTTTGCTTTCCGCTTGCTTTCTCTGGAGCTGTATGGCCATGCATGTTTGAAGGGGAAAACATGTTATTCCCTAAAGGGCTTGGTTTTGAAAATAAAATATCCTGGGCATAAATACCTAGGATAAAGAGGAGGCAACAGATGTGGTGAAAGCTCAGTCTTCTGAGTAACAGTACAATCAGGAGTAATGGCACAATGTTAGGGAGCAGGACCAGATGTGTTGTACGCCAGCCAAAACAACCTGTTATTTAGCCAATCCAGCATGGGAAAAGAGCATGCAGTTTTGCAGAGGATTTTGATAGATTTGTTTGCCTTGATTTTATACTAATTTGAAATGAAAATGAGGGTGGTTTTTTTTTAGTTCTTATTGAAATTAATGATAAGTGGAACTGGAGGCATCAGAAGCTCTGGGGTCCCCAGCTCAAGGCAGAATCTGTGTGGATCCTCTGGCTGCCTGGGATGCCAAGGAGTTGCACATTTCCAGAGCTTCCAGACCCTTACTTCTTTTCTTTCTGCCTGGTGGGCTAACAGGGAGCTGTCAGCTTTGGAGTTTATGAGCAGGGATACTCCACTCTGAGTTTCTTGGCATCCTGCCTAATGAGATCTGTAGAGGAGCCAGCAGCTTAGGAGCTCTGCAATCTCTGAGACAATCCTGGAGCAATAACTTCTTTCAAACTCCCACTCTCTGTCAACCTGCCAGGAGAACTGTTGAAGAACAGGGAAGGGGACCTGGCAGGAAATCAGGCGTGATTCCTGCAGCCTCATCAAAATCAAATGTTCTGTGCAAAATGTTTCTGACCACTTTTAGTAACCCCACATAGAAACCCTAACGTGTCAGCATCCCATCCTGGAGATCCTGTATCTCCTTGCTTTAGGTATAATGGGTGCAAAGCTCAATGAGGCATAAGAGAGGACAAAGAGATACTTACACCATCCTAGCATCTCTACAGTTGGGATGCAAGTCAGCTGCAGCTCCTCTCATCACACTAGACTGCCTGTGATCAAATGGCCTACAAATCCCAGTTGTCCTAATGGTATTGGAGGACATGGTTATTCTAGGAAGGCTCTAGACTGCCATAGCAATTAATATGAAGGCATTGGAAAGGCAGGTGGAATACACATTGGCACCTTACGCCCTTTCCCTTGCTTGTTTTATGATTGACCACGAGGTCTGTGTCTGAGTGGAGATATTGGTCCAAACTCTGGACAGGAGAATTGTCCAGGTACACGTGTGTCCTGCACATGTACTTAAAATTCAGTACAGATATTTCCAGCATATGTTATAGCAGCCTAAAGGTTACTGTAATTTATATTTATAATCTACAGCTATGAAGTGACATTTGAGCAGCTGGGAAGGTGACTCTGCTCTCAGTTTTTCTAGCCATTGAGCAGGAGGATGTCAATGCAGGCCTTGTGGCTCACTGTCATGACTATGGCCCCTGCGGGGTGAATCCAGGCTAAAGATGCAATGCAAAACTGCCCAAACAACAGAGAGAATCTGGGCCACTGCGTTCATCTTGACTGACTTCCAAATTTTTCAGCACTCAGGGGGACAGGATTATAACAAAGTTGGACTTCCTGCTGTGGAAGTGTACATATGCTGTACACGGATTCTTCCACCACAGGGGTCAAACTGGATCAGGGAAACTTGTTTTGCCTTTGCAAATATTGATAGGAATATCAAATGTTTTTCTTTTATTAAAATTTTTCAAGTCATTAGATTTGGGATAAAAACCACTTAGACTTTTACTGTTGGTGATGCATTAAAATATGTTGGAGCAACCAGGTGTTGCCATTGTTCAGGCTTCAGGCTGCTACCTCGGAGCAAATTTCACTGTTGGTCTGTGGTGGCAAGTGGACAGTCTGGCTCTGCCCTAAGATGCTCAAAAGTGCCACCCCCTTGGAGCTGCTGTGGCCATGGCTGTGCACCCCCTGCCTCTGGCAGACAGGGCTGTGCAGGTGGGCACACAAAGCTACTGCAGGTTGGTCTGGGAACCGGGTGAGAGAGTAACCACAGAAAGCCTAGGATATGCTCACAGATTTCTAATAATACTGCCTTGATTACTGCTTTAAAAGAAAACAAAATTCCAACCTACTCTAGCAGTTATCCTGGTTTGTAACAGGATCCGGCAAGAAACATATTTCTCTGCTCCTGTCTTCCTAAGCTTTCACTATGGAGTGCAGAGCATCTAGAAATCCTCTTCCTCAGATGCTACTTTAACTGTTCTGGATGTGGGTACATCATTTTCCCCTGCATGGTTGGAGGGGTAGTGAAATACAAAAATGATTGCTGAAATGTGAATTCATTTGCCAATTTTTCCTATGCTGACAGCAGTGAGGCAAAGCTGCTGATCAGTTACTTGTATGACTGTGCATTTAAGGGGAAGATAATTCTTTGTTACTGCTGCAGCTCTGTTGCAGCAATTAAAAAAATGTGTCTAAGGAGGAGGCAGTAACTCTGAAAGCGTCTTTGGTGACTAAATATTATACTCTAAATATGCAGTGTTGCTGCTGATTTTCCCAGTCTTCTGTGAGTCATAAAATCTTGTCTTGTATTGAGTGAGCCATTCATAATGACCTTGACTTTAAAAAATAAAAAAAGGCTGTCTTACTCCCCCTCAGTCCTATAATTCAAATGAATGGTTTTCTGTAGGACATTTGTAGTGCTTTTCAGATCATTAAAATTCCTGAAGGACTATGGGCAGGTTCACATTTGCAGGCATCACTGCTGTCCCCAGGACAAAGCCCCTCTGGCCCAAAGGTTGCTGAGGCTTAGGTGATTGCAACCCTTGGACCTCTAGGCAACCTTTTCCCGTGCAAATGTGAATAGGGTTGCCTGTGAAGGTCATCTGGTAAAAAGATAGCGCTTCAGAGACTGAAGGGCTCAAGTGGCCTCTACTTCCAAGGACCTTAGGTTGTCTTGCTCATACTTTGTGCTCTTCTATCCCAGCAGGTCTTTCATGGTTGTACTTATCTCCTTGGCTTGCCCCACCACCTGCCACACAGACCAAGGTGCTGCTCTGTGGCACAAGCTTTCCTCTCATAGTCAGTTGATCCAGTTGGTGTAATGCCTTGATGCAAGGAGGTTAAAGGTTCATGGTTGCTACCTGTTGCAAATGTATCTGTTCCAGTGATGTTCTACAACTGGTCTGTGAAACTGGTATTACACATTACCAGCAGAACCTTATCATTAAGATTTTAATACTAAGGATACCTCTCTATACCTCTCTGAGATACCTCTCTGTAAGGGGATTGGCCCACCAGCCCAAAAGGCTTGGAAATAACCAAGTTGAACATGCTTCTATTAAATTATTTAGTTGGTTTTTGAGCTGTGGGACTGCTGTGGGTCAACCTGATTGTTACGTATTCAACATAGGAAGAAACACCGTATGTCCCAGTTGCAACTGGACATATTATAGTGCTAAAACATATGGTGAAGTACATTAAATATGAAATGTTTCTTGTGGTTGTTGCTACTGTCTGTTATCTTTGGTCATGTTTGATAATATCCACTTCTTTAACTAGCCTCAACAAAATGCACATGGTAGCAACTGTCTCCATTTTTGACTTGACAAGATAATCCTACTAGAATTTGCTTTTTCATTCTATTGAGTTGTGTTTTTGTTTTGAGAGGTTTCTCAGAAAGAACATGCCTGCTATGCAGAAGGTACCAGGCTGCTGTCCTGTTTGGACATGTCATGCTGCTACTGTCTCTGTAGTGTGAGGTTAACTTGTTTGGACCAACCTTTAAATCCATTGTAACTGTCTTAATGGGAGAAATGTAAATAACACTAAGTTCAAATCCTCAATTCACCTTAGCACAAAAAAAGAGCCTATATTTAATAATTACCGTTAGATTTTCAAGACTAGAAAAGCTCTGGAGTATATAAATGAAGTGGTACCCATAAATAAAAAAATCAAATCAGTAAAAGGGGTCCTATAGAAGATGCTTTGAATGCAAGGGTATTTTAACTGTTTCTTATTTTAAATTGGAATAGGGCCACTATTTAATTAGGACTAGCACTGGGTGAACTCTATCATTAAAAAAAATATAAAGATATATATTCCAGCTGGTTTTTCCTTTTTTGTGTGTGTGTGTGTTCTCAACAATCTGTGATTAGACTTCGAGGTTTCCTAGTTTGTCATTTAAAATTGTTGGACTGTGCTGCATCGGCAGGTTTCACCCCAAGGTTCTTGTCAAGCTGGCTTGCTTTGGGTGCATTTTCAAGATTTTGGGTTAGCGATTGATCTCTTAAGTATGTATGTTACTGCTGCCTGCCTGCAAATTTGTGGAATATTTGATGAACAGGAGGTTAGACATTGGGATTCTTCTGTAAGCTTTTGCATCTTAAAGGATTGCAAGGGTATTATTTTAGAAGATATTTTTTGAAAGCAAATATATTGTTAAGCCATTAACAGAATAAATAAATTTCCAGAATGGCATTCATCACAGCAGTGAATCCAACGTCCATGCAAGGTTCACTCTTGCAACTCCTGTTCATGGTGGTTACCCCACCCTAATCAAGAGTCTTAAAGTGTTCTACAAACAGTGTGACAATGAGTGAGACATTTTTCTGAAGAGTTCTGTAACGTTAAATAGCAGCACTGCTTGTATGTTATATATTGATTGTGGATGCAACAGTCAATGAAATAAATACATTTTGCACAGATTGTGATTAAGATAAACCTCATTCATCACTGTGTGGAGTCATTTTACCACAATTGCTACATAAGTTTCATAAGAAAAACTGACATAAAGCCACAGCAACTATATTGAATCAGGTCTATAAATGTAACACTGTTTCATATGTAAAACCTTTTTCAGCACAAAACTGTAGAATAACATAATTTAATTTTCTAATGGAAAAGAATATAATTTATTTGTGGTTTTCAACATCCATGGTTGGTTAGTTGGTTGGATTTTTTTTTTGCCTGGCGTGTAACTGGTGTAGCTTTCTCTCTCCTCTGAGATATAGGCAAGCTGTGTTGGCCCTTAATTGTGATTGGGATCAATGTATATTCATTCAAAGTTTAATGAGATTCACACCTCTCGAGCTCCAATGTGAATCTATCAATTAGAAATGGATTTTATAAGCAGCAATTTTTGGATGAGAAGGCTACATTGTATACTATTTTATTTTATTTTTTCTAAACACAGAAATCAAAAGCTTTTGCAAAGATCATTGTGCTCTTAGTTATACAGTATTTTGTTACTAAACCACTGAGATGAAGAAAGGCTGAGAGAGCTGGAGTGGTTCAGCCTGGAGAAGGCTCCAGGGAGATCTTATAGCAGCCTGCCAGTATCTGAAGGGAGCCTACAGGAGAGCTGGAGAGGGACTCTTTGTCAGGAAGTGGAGTGATAGGATGAGGGTTAGCAGTTTTAAATTGGAAGAAGGGAGATTTAGATTAGATATTAGGAAGAAGTTCTTTCCTGTGAGGGTGGTGAGGCACTGGAACAGGTTGCCCAGAGAAGCTGTGGCTGCCCCATCTCTGGAAGTGTTGAAGGCCAGGCTGGATGGGGCTTTGAGCAACTTGGTCTAGTGGGAGGTGTCCCTGCCCATGGCAGGGGGGTTCGAACTTGATGATCTTTGAGGTCCCTTCGAACTCTAACCATTTTATGATTCTATGATCTCATACATATTATGGGAAAATGCAGATTTGCAAAAGTTCCTTTCTTGTGATCACTTTCTTTGTTGCCAGTTTTTCTAATAAAAATTTTTCTAAGTAAAGATGTTTATATTTTAAAATAAGGTACTATAAACCACACCCAAAATAATTTATGTTGCTTATTTTTTTCTATTAAGGTGCATGTCTGCCACAGACACATTTGATTTTCTGTAATTAATAGAAATTATAAAAAGACTAGATGCTTGTAATTATGTTAGTTTGACCAAGTGAAACATCTGTAATTTCATTATCAAATATTGAAGAATAGCACAAGTCTTCACACCTGGCATTTTCTCTTATTTGTGCCACTGTAGTTCCAGAACAGTTGTAGAAGCCAGTGGCACTTCAGTGGTGCTAAAGGAAGGATAGTATGTAACACAGCAAAGTAATTATTTTATATTTTACAGCAGAAACTCTTTTCAGGTGTTGCACAGAATCTTCTTCAAATATTTATTCACAATAACAAAAATACATATTTCCTTGCTGGGTATAAAGAAATGTTATTAATTCCTTGAATTTTGCACTTGCTCCACTTTAAATAACTCTAATGATACAAAACAGTGGAAATATGGTGTACCCACCCTGGGTATCAGGGCTGAGGTATAGAGCCCCCACTGTGTATTGATGACTTCAGTGTTTGATGCTGTGTTATATAGTGAGGAAATGTTCCCAGTAGGCATTGACTGAGATTATTCAAAAGCCAGAGTGAAGCAGTTGGATCTGCATGATGGTCCATTATCTGAACCCACCTCAGATACTTGGAAAGTTGGCAGACATTATTTTGGTATGTTTTTACAGTAGTATCACCGTATTTCATGTCCTCTTTCATATGCTCAGAATAAAATAGCAACCTCCTTTTATCATATTTACATTCTCATTGGAAGGAACTATTTAACTTAAGATCTTGTGTGTGCATTTGTTAATTAAAAAAGAGAACAGGGACTCTGGGAAGGTGCCATAGAGATTTTAGAAATGTGTGTACAGTCCTGCAGCTCTTTGTTGTTGTTTTTTTTCCTTCCACCCCTGCTGTTATTTGTCTTTAAAGTCTCTATGTTGGCTTGACAGTGGACACAGAGTTCTGCTCTCCAGGGAACTGACTGGAGTTGAGGAGTTAAAACAGGACAGACCTTTTTAGGAGGTGTTGGTGGTCAGCATCAGTTCTGATCCACCAGTGTGAGCTGAGATGGATGAGCTTGTGCAGACCACTCAGTACCATTTATATCATTGCATCCTTTTCATTGTCTGTCTCTGAACAAGCTGAGGTGGCCGGAGGATAGCAATGGCCTTGGCTGGCAGTACTGCTGCTCTCTGAGCTTCCTTAAAAATGTTAGTTTAGATACTTGGGGAGTAGACCGCTTGCTCTGTGAGCAGAGGCCAAGAGACCTTGATTGATTCACCCTGGAGAAACATCAGCTTTGGAGGGACCTCTGACCATACATCAGAATGTATGATGAAGTAATGGAGAAGATGGAGCTGGGCTCTTTGCAGTGGTGCACGGTGGAAGGATGAGACACAGTGGGCATAAGCTGAAACAAAGGAAATTCAGACTGGATATAGGAAAAGCATTTTCCCCATGAGGAGAGTCCAGCAGTGGGACAGTCTGCCCAGGGACACTGTACATTCTCCATCCCGGGAGGTTTTCAAGATTTGACTAAGCCCTGAGCAAACTGGTCTGAATTCAAAACTGACTCGGCTTTGAATAGTTTGATCTAAATGACCTTCTGATGTTCCTTCCCATGATTTTATAGCTTCCTGATACTTAGCACACAATGAAGGATAGATGAGGAGGATTAAGACCTAGAATAAATACATGCTGGTGGCTCACAGAGGTGGTAAAAGAATGGAGAACATCATGTGAATGCAAGAGAATGAATCACTAATCTTTGTTATGTTGGAAATTATGCAGTCCTGGCTTAGAGGGCAATGCACTGTCATCACTTTTATGTTGCAAGTTTCCTTTTAAGGCTCCAATATCATGTAGAAATCAGTTTTGGTTAATGACCTTTTACATTGGCTGTTCTTTCTGTTGGTGATTGAAATTGATTTTGCTTGTGATGTGAAAGAACATGAGCCCAGTCTCTGCATCATTGCTCAAGCATGTGCTTCAGCCCTAACAAAGAATGGGAGGCCAGCAAATTTCTGGGCACTAGAAATACCCACGCTGAAACTCTTAGGTCCATTATTGATAAAGACTCAGATGGCTTTTAATCACTATGATGCGTGGTTGGATGAGTGCTTAAGCATTGGAACTTTTTGGTCGATACTTTTCTTTGGTAAAGTGATATCATGAAGACTTTTTATTTTCCTCAAGAATTTCACAAAACAGACATCCTCCCTGACCAGAGTAATTACAAACCCATTCACTCATGGTTTTTGTTGCCATACTGGTTAGTTAGACAAGTGGTATGAAGAAAAAGAATAAGAGAAGGATGAAGGATAAGTATACCAGGGACATGACTGCAAAGAGCAAAAGGTTTCAAAAAGACTTGCAGCAGAAAATAAAAGAAGGGAAAATAACATCACATAGAAGGACAAAGAAAGAGGATGAAAGGAATGTGAAAGAGAAAGTGATGAGTCTGACAAAAACAAGAAAAGAAACATATTCGATAGCTAAAATTTCAAGAAAACTGATTAAAATGGAAGGAAATGTAATGAAAATAATGACTTCTAGGTTTGTAAATGCTCCCTGGTCTAGCAGTCTGTTTGGCAAACCTTCTTTATCCCTGACTTTGGAAAACTGGAGAATTTGGTTTAAATTTAAATGGTGGATAACAAAAGATGTGGTCACTAAATGCAAAAAATACATGATCATTGAATGAAAGAAAAGTTTGAATCCGATTTTCATTATTCTGGCCACACCAGTTTTCAGACATGATGCTTTAGGGACATTTTTTCTTTTGAATAAGTCAGCGGTAAACTGGCAACAATGGGTGGCTCCTGTGCAAGCAACTGAAGGACAGACCTCTCTGCCTTCTAAAATAAGGCTAAGTTTTAGGAACACCTAGGGAGTCATCCTTCTGAACCTTCCCATCTCCTGTGCACAGCGATAGTATCACAGATCACAGTCACAGACTATGTACAGGGGAAAGGAGAGAGACAGCAATAGATTTCAGACCATGGCAGAACACAAGATCAGCTTTGCTGTTACTAAGTAATATTAATTAGAAAAGAGAGGGTGCCTGGTGTCCTTGAAAATCCTTGAAAGCTGTGGATAGCAAAGATTTTAAGTGTGTTCTGTAGGGTCTTGTTTTGGTTGCACTTGAACTACAAAGACATTAATTAAAAAAAGAAGATGGTCCATGGAGATTGCCGTAGCCTTCCCTTTCTTTGCCTGGTGGCAAGAATGAACTGTGATGGACTTTGTTTACAGTACAGCCTGCAGTTCTATTAGACCGTGGGAAGAGAAGAAATTCCAAAAACGGTTTTGCTTGAATCCACTACAGTAGAGATAGAGACAAAGTATAACATCTTAAGAAGGCTGCAGAAAACTTCTGGTATTGTTGTGAATCAGAAGCAAGTCTGAGCATTTGCCCCTTGTGATCCAAGATGGAGATCTTGGATCTAGAAAGTATGGAAGGGCTCTAAAAGCCTCTCATTGCTTGGACTCCTAGTTGTGCTCCCTCCTAACTGGCACTCTCCTGGCTCAGTTACTGACTTTCTGCATACCTCGCTGGTTTTGTGTCCTATAATGTCCCATCTAGCTGCTACTCCAAAATTAATGACCAGTTCTTTATCCCTTTATTACTCTCCCTCACTCTGCAGGATGGTTGGTGGTTTTTTTCAGTTTTGTTCTTCATGCTTGGAAAAACTTTTCCATCATGAAGTACTAAGCCATAAAGGCTCTCTTCTGTCCTGGTTTTTAACTTTTCTCTTTTGGGGGGCATGTCAGTGAGTGGGACAAGTTTTAGAAATGACAATTACTATCAGCAGTTGGTTATTATGACAATAATTACAATACAATATTTTAAAAAATTCTGTATGCTATTATCATTTTCTATACTCTTGATGTACTAAGATGCATGTTTCTCCAGCAGACATCAAGTTTTAGCCAGCATTAAGTATGCAGGCACTGCATCACTGGTGATATTTAACAGTAATAATGACAGCCTCAGTGGAAATTGCAAAGCCAGGTATGGTATTTTGCAGGCTTTGAAACTTAATATCTGAAGAAGAATTCAGATGATGAATATTGCTCTGGGAAGAGGCATAGAAAGAGGACTTACTTGGAAGGTCGATTTGTGATGGCTGTCATCCCTGGGATGAACTTTATCCACAAGACTACTTCTCTGGATCCCTGCCAAGGAGATTATGATATGGTGTTGGGATGATG
The DNA here is from genome assembly GCA_013398155.1 of Pedionomus torquatus. Classification (NCBI taxonomy): domain Eukaryota; kingdom Metazoa; phylum Chordata; class Aves; order Charadriiformes; family Pedionomidae; genus Pedionomus; species Pedionomus torquatus. Next base: position 498,632 of record VZRU01010635.1, read on the forward strand.
GCAGAGAATGTTTATTCCCATATTGATAAAGGGATGACAGGACTTTTTTTACAAGAAGGAGTAACAAAAGGGAAATCTACGGGATGTGCTTCTCATGTTAAAACCAGTAAATCATGGGAGAATGCCTCAAAGTGTTTTATAACAGTTCGGTTTCTACAATGTGTTCTCCTAATGCTGCCATTATGTTGTGTTTGCATGGAAGCACCTCGGCACACTATTTCCCAAACTTTTTATGTTGGCCTTGAATGAATAACAAGCAATTCTTTAAATCGTGAAAATCCAGATACTTATTTTAAGCTTTTGTCTCTTTTTCCTTTTTTTTTTTTTTTTCTTTTCTATCCTTCCTCTTATCCAGGGAAGAATGTATCAGTCACACAGAAGAAGCAATACTCTTCTGAAGGAATGATGAAAGGTGCTTTGACCTGGTGGTGACCGCAGCTGCTACACTATGGGAAAAACTGAGAAGATGCCCTGACTTACCATCTGCCACATTTTACCCACATCCTGCAGTGGAAGCTGGCCACGTGGGCCAACCCAATGTGTGGTTTGAGTTTTCATTCTGTTTTGTTTTCTTGGGATCTCAGCATTTGCATTTTAAAGAATTCACCAAGTCAAGCATGGATCTCAGTCTTCATGGGTCTGCTTGTGTGGGCATGTAATATCTTCAGCCTCATATGGCTTTGGGCGTTCCTGAAAGAGCCTTTGATCTGAGTTAGGATGTTTAGTATTTCTGAGGACGTGGTACTTGAGGGTACAAACTGTTTAGGAAATGAGACAGAGCTGCATTTTTACAAGGGTAAGTAGGAATTGGGAATGTGCATCGAGAGGCTCTCGGAACATCAAAGCGCTCTGTCCCAGACTGATTATTTCAACCACATGAATAGGCCACACTGAATTTAACTTTCAGATAAGGTATTCGCACGCATACATGCTTTTCCTGAAATAGGTGGGTTTGTGCACACTGGTTGGTAATAGCTTGCATGACGCAAACTTGTTTTGCAACCAACACTACACAATACAGAGTTATGCTCCCATAACCCATACTATGCATAACAGAGTATCCATTTGTGAAGGTGGGGAGATATGAAGGCAGGCACGAGACCTGTGCATATGGGATCATATGGGTCCATCCATTCCTCTTTTAACTAAAGGCTTGCACACAGCACTGGTAAAGTCAGTGGCAATGCTCGTGTTGTCCTGACCGGGAGCAGCCATAGGTACTGCTCTCTCAGACTATCCCTTGCAGCACTTTCAGTTTTGATAACTGTTTTATGACTTGTATTCCCTCTTTTTCTTTATTTTTCTCTCTTTTTCTCTCTTTTTTTTTTTTTTTTTTTGGAGGAGTTGATCTAACTGCTAGAATATGCTGTCTTTACAATGCTTAGTTGCCCAGTAATTCCACATATCCTTTGAAAGGAGGCAGAAGGATAATAAACTGTGGAATCCCAAATCAGATTAATGTAATGTGCATTTCTAGATTATGATTAGTAACAAGATGACACGTTGGCATGGTAACACTTGAAGCTTAACTACAGGTTCTTAAAATAAAGCAATGACATATGTGTAGGTTTCTATCCATTTGCATACTATCCACCTGAAAACATACATCATTTCCACAACGCTCAGGCAATTAAACCCAACTTCTTTCTTTTGAATTAAGTGCTAAACTAAAACATTGTGCCTCTTTTCTAGTATTTATGCATAATCTCCCACTATAAATTATAAATGTTGATAATGAACCTGTCCACTTTGTAACATCTTAGGCTTTCTGCCGTTTGGTTTCATTTTAAAGCGATTAGCATAAGGAATGTAGAACGTGCTTCATTCTTTGTGGTTTGTACCACATTGATCTCCTTTAAATTCTACCACCTCCTAATATGAAAATTGTCTCGCTGACATTGGAAAAGCCTGTTTATTAATTAAATTGATAGACCAGCGGGTGCATTTCATGTGGCTGAGGATCAGGAATTAAAATCCCAACGTGACCTTAAGTCATTGTAAGAAAGCAGTAAAATTTTGAATGTGAGATTGCTAGCTGAGACAGAGAGCCTAGCTACGATTTTCTAGTTGCCTTATGGTGAAGAGAGCAGTGTTGTCTAGTTGTTACAGTCCGTCTAGCTTTCTTTCACTAAGCAGAAGCTAACTTGTTTCGGTGAGCTATCTACAGTAAAGAGGTCAGGGGATGCTTTACATGTATCGTTGTTATCTGTTAAACTTTCCCAGAATGCAAAATTAGGCACTTTGTTCTGATTGCTTTATATGCACAATATTGCTTTGACCAAATTCCTTACAGTCAAAATTCAGATGCTGCTAAGTTCTGCATAAGTAAATACAATCTTCCATCACCCTAAATAGACAAAATGGGCAGTGTTACATGGAAAATATGATTTCTTTCACAGGTCACTTATTTACATATGCTCTACTTTATAGGGAATCACAGGACATTGAAAATACAGCTTGTGGCATTTCCACAGCTCCTTATGCAACTTTTAAATCCCAAATTCTGTTCTTCACATCACTATGGATGGCAGGTACTGGAAGTACAATGATTGACTCCAGCATGATAATCGTGTTGCCTTCAGAATAATACAATTGCCAGGAAATATTTCACACATACAGCAAAGTTCCCAGGGTAAAACTCCAGCTAAGGCACAGCTGATGCTTGTCCTCGTGGCCTTTTAAAAAGTGGAAACTCTGATCCGTGTTTCCTAAATCTACCTGTATTTCTCACTTGCAGATGAAGGATTTAAGTAGTTGAATTTGCCGTGGTTGTGGGGTGGAGGGAGGGACATGTGCATGCTGGGTTTTGCCACTAATCCTTTGGAAATCCTTTAGTGCCTTAAGGAGGCAGAGGGGGAACAGACCTTAGGATTACAGAAACTTGTTTCCTGCTTTAGTAGAGTTCCTTTAAAATATATTGTGCCTTTGGCTCCACACATACTGACATTAGAAATCAGTAGCCATGGGATTATGGACAGGAAGTTTTGTCCCAGCATAAATATTAGAAAAGAGAAATATAGCTAACTGAAGTTCTACTATTGGAATGCATGTATAAACCATGATTCGACAGCTAGGAAAGTTGCAAGTTACAGGTAGAGTAAAAATAAATAAATCAAAATTTAATGAGCTGGATGAAAGGCTTGTACCACTGCAGCGACTGGCAAATTTCCACTGGCTTCCCTGGGACCAAGATTTCATGCTTGCTTCTACTTGGTTTAAGAAATGCTCACATGATAGATGCTTAAGCATCATGCTTTAATGTTTTCTATGCACATAGGAGAGGAGAGGAGAGATTAGTAGTTGTGGAGATGGGCCTTGATTTGTAGTTGTTGGGATCTGTGTTATAAATCTCTGTTCACTATTGTTTCTCTGTGTAACATAGGCTCTTGCTATGGGAATATGAATATGCAAATGTAAATTCCCATGTGAGAGGTTACTGTGCAGTGTGCACTAACCAATGCCAAACAACTATATTTCTCTACTCTGGATTGTGGTTTTGTCTTTTTTAAAATGAGGGTGAAAAAAGCCAGTGTGATGCAATTCATGTTCTCACTGATCGTCCTAAGCAGATCTTAGGAAAAGTTGAATAAGCTAGTGAGTGAATTTTACCTTTTAGAAATTAAATGCAATATGTTGGTACAGAGCTACAAAAAAAAAAAAAAAAAAAAAAAAGGAGGAGGACCTGAAAATCAGAGTGGTGGTGGATGTCTTCTGTTTTCTCCTCATGACGACAAGTTTTAAAGAATTTGTAAATAGTTAAAAGAAAATCATTACAAGGCTCACAGTCCGTAAGACAAGACTCAGCATGGAACAGATTTTATAGCTTGTTTATAAATTATGCTTCTGTCTTTTGTTTGGAACTTGGAAAAAGAAACCGTGTAAATTAAATAAGGAGTAAAGACTTACTGCACACATTTGTTTGACTGAAATAAAGATATTTCCCCACCTCCTGAGGTATTAACGAGGAAATCTGGGATGAATAATGTATGGAGATCTTTGCCTTTTGAGCTCTACTGCTGTGCAGTTATTTAATTCTTTTGCACAGACAGCAGTGGGATGGTAACCAGTAGTCACGAAGAGCGGTTGTTAGGGCCACGAACTGGGATCTGTTCAAAGAGGTGCCAGAGAATGCACAAAAAGGCTGTTTTTTACGGTGTGATACTTATCCACCCAATGTACCAACTAGACTGAGGGGGGAGGGGTGTTTGTAAATAAATGCAAAATGTTTAAACTCTGGCCCACGACCGCCGTGTAACTGGGTGTCAAATTGGTCTCAGCTAAATGAGAAGCTTCAGTAATACCGAAGAGGCCACTATTCCTTTGATCTGTTCCTGTAAAACCTTCTGGATAACTTTTCAGTAAAGATTTCCAGTCTAAGACATTTGTCACAGATATCAAATGTACATATGTATTAATTTTGAGTGTAACTAGGGAGGATACAGAATTGTAATGAAGTCACAAAGTCTACTTGATGATTATCACAGATTTGTAACTCTCACTTAAAATATGTAAGATATGTTGACATTTTATCTTGTTAACAAGATGTATTTTTCTATGTTAGTTAAATGTATAATTTGTATAATTTTGTATATTAAATGTATGCATATTTTAAATTAAAAACTTTATAATTTTAATCATTTTTAACTCTAAAATGGTGCTGGAACTTCTGAAATATAGTTGTAAATACAACTGTATCCCTGGATAATAACCCAGGGAGTCTCCATTTTAACCCCCTTGAGGAAGGGGCCACCTGGTCTGATGTCAGGGTAAGAAAACTGCTGGGCCTGAGTTCTTGTTCCTCTTGGTGAAGGAGCTGCCATTCATCTTTTGCTGATTAAGCAGAACTCATATGAAATAACAGAATACTGTGGGCTGGATGCAATTGCTCAGGAAGTGGGAAACCTGAGCCTTCCCCAGGGTGTAGGGTTTTCGATCCATAGTTCCTACAAGTCATCAGTCGGAATGACCAAACCATGGGATGGGGTTTTGTGGGGAGGGAGGAGGACACTGCAGCCCAAAATACAACAGTTGTGTAGAGCACAGAGAGGGAGAGACTCTGACTCAAGTTACTCCTCTGAGAGAATGAAAACTTGGGTTTCTCTCACACTTACTCCCTTTGGGTTATTCATGCCTTTTTTTTTTTTTTTTCCTCTTGTGATTCGGTTGTAAAATGCACAATAGAAAAACCAGGTGCTAGATGTACATTGCCTATTCTCTGAGCCCCTGAACCAGGGAAGTCCTGTGCTAGCTGGTGATGCTCACACTGTTGCAAGAGGAGTTCCAACTACAACCAGTGCCAAGCAGGTAAATAATTCCTTTCTTGTTGCACTTTTGTTGAGGGTTTTTGTTGTGTGAAGTTAAGCGTGTCTCTAGGTTTTTTGTTATCTCCCATCTAATTTGTTCAGAATATAATTCGTTTATCATCAACGATATACTGGTATAAAAATTAAAAGTCCTAAAGGAAGAGGGAGTGCTTTCAAGCAAGTTCTGTCCTCTTTCCATCAAGCTATGTCAAGACAGGATGACAGGCAGTGTCTGCAAGACAATATACTAAAGCAATCTCTTTCTCCAAAGTTGCATACATGCTTTTACGTAAACTCTCAAGGTGACAGGGTATCAGGCTGTACTGGGTCTGCTTCTGTAGCACCTAAAACTGTGATGTTACCTCTTTGTAAATAGGAGAACAGTATGCATCTGTTGACTTAGAACACAGTTTTTAATAAACTAAGGGCTACAATATGAAAAAAAATCCATTTAAAAACGAAGAAAGACTCTGATATGACTTTATGATTATCTCTAACTTTCTAAGTTTAATGATGTTTTCTAAAGCATCGATTGGACATGTTCTCTGAGTCTTGTGTTTTCCTTACGAATTAGCATTAAGATGAATGTCCTAGCTTAATACTTAAAAAAATACCATTATTCTTTGCTATTTCAAATAATAATAATAAAAAAATCAGCAGTTCTAGAAACCTGAATGTTATGTAGATAGATCCCAAATGTAAAAAGAATTATTTTTTCTTAGCTTTATGATTTTAAGATGCTCTTAATTAAACAGATGCATGCACTATGTACAACACACTGAACCTGCTATGGGACCATCAGAAGTTTTTTTTTCTGGAGGCTAAGATTAATCCCTTGAATGGAAAGAAATATCTCATAAAATGAATAATTTTTCTAATACTTATGAAGGCAGACTGGTCACATACCACACTCCATGTACCACTGGCATATTTCACGAGCTGTCAGGGTTTGGTGTCCCGTGGAGGAATAAATTGACTTTTTTTCCCCCCACACAATCAATAAATCTCAGTCACCATTAGGAACAACAACAACAAACAAAACTCAAAACCAAACCAAAAAAAAGATCAATATTTGTCTACATGCAAGTAAAAGAATTTAAGGAAGCCACAAAGCAACGTCCTACAAGCTATACTTATTTTTCCACACAGCAGTGAAACCTCTACAACATACTAGTGTTAATGTGGCAGCAAGGTTTATGAAGTGAACTGTAGAATCCTAGGCAATACATGCTCAGAAATGTCAGCCACAAGTCTGCAACCCCTAAAATTAGTGTGGTAACAATCAATGATCAGTGAACTTTTGACTAATTCAAATTAGTCAAAATTAATTAAAATTCAAATTAATTTGACTAGTTCCCCTCATGTAAACAGCATACAGTGTTACAAGGCATCCATAACAGGAACTACCATTACATTATAACAAATGCAGAAAAGAAAGATGTTTTCTTTTGACATGTTTCAGGAATGCTCAGGTATGTTACACCGCTGTGTTTTACATGGGTTTGTTCCAAGGGTAGTTGTTAGTAAGAAAGGTGGTTTTCTGAACTTGTTTCTGATGCAATCCCAGAGAGCTCTATCTTTAACCTCCTGCTTTTCCTTGATCAAGTTATAATTTGCAATTTTTTCCCATGCTGAGACCACCAGACATGCCTGTGGGCATAGACAATAGTGCTGTGTAGCTGGGTGTGTATTCAAATGGCCTAACTATGTTGTACGTGAGCAGTGAGCAGGTCTTGTGATGGATCCGCTGCTTCGCCTTTGCTTAGTCATTTCATCAGTGTCTGACCAGTTTGTTCCAATATATTATTTCAGAGCAGTAGAAAATGTGCCTTATGTAACTGCTGGTGTAGTCACAGCCTGCCAGAATTGGCTGAGACTGGCTGCATGTGCAGGAGAGGAGTGTCCCAAGTTTTGTGCTATCGAGTGTATGGTCTCCTCAGGCAATGCAAAACAGGTAGAAGTGTAAAGATGGACTTTCGGAGGTGGGTCGAGGGTAACGCATTCTCCACCCCTCCTGTTTAAAAAAAAAAACAATAAAAAAAAAAAACAAAACAAAACTAACAAACAAACAAAAAAAAAACAAGCAGCAAAACCTCCTTAATGTTGGGAACTGGGACCGCTTCCAGGGAAATGAAGCCCTTTGCCTCAGGTCCTCCTGCTGCCTCCCTCTCCTTTGCCCAAGCGAGAGCCGGGCGAGCGCCGCCGCGGGCCGCCGGCGAGGGGACGCCACCCGGGGTGCTGAAGGGACAGCTCCGCGGGGGCGCGCCGCGCTCCCG
>VZRU01010638.1:0-17364 GCA_013398155.1 Pedionomus torquatus
CTCAGGGATATGGCTTAGTGTTGGGTGGTGTATTGGGTGTGTTCTTTGTGGTGTGTGTGTTTTTGGTTTGCTTTGCTTTCTTTCTTTTTTTTTTTTTTTTCCCATTGGTTGGACTAGATGATCTTAAGAGGTCCCTTTCAACCTAGGTGATTCTGTGAAATAATCCTGCAGATAAACTAAATGCTTCTATCCCACACTAGTCTTACACCAGGAAAAGGCTCATCTGACTTGAATTGTCTCATGGGCTGAGATAACAAACTCCAGAAGCCCAAAGACAGGCTTAAATCACAGTGTTTGGATTTGATGTTAAACAGAGCCAAGGTTTAGGGTGTCTGTTACAGGAACCCGAACCTAAATTTCAGAAAAGAGAGAGCTGCATAGAGAACTGCAGTTGCACTGGCTAACTACTGAAAATATACAAGACATATCAATTTTTCTGTCCCCTTCACATGTGAACAGTCATGGAAAAGTGCCACTTAATTTTCTTCACACCTTTTTTGGTTGTTGCTGCTGATAATACAAATTTTTAACACTTTCCCAGCTTTGCAGAGGTACATTACATACCTTTGCCATTTTGGCAAGTGCATAGCAATTTATTTAGCTAGACGTTTGTCGCACATTGCCTGCAAGCTGCTTCCCACCAGCACATTCCTTCCCAATGAAATACTGTCTTACACCTCCTCCCACCCCAAAAAGCAAAGCTAAAATGCAGGGGAGAAGGGCTGTCACCTCGGAACTGTTCTGGTGTGAGGCCAGAAGCCACTTCTCAGGCTGTGGCTTGGTGAACACACGCCTTAACCGCAGCCTGGAGGACATCTTCATGTTCTCAACTCAGAAGGGTTTCATTTTCTTGTGAAGTATTTGGGTCAAATTAATTTCTTGCCTTCCCTTCCTCTGATTGAGTATGTGGGAAGCAGCAACCTAGAGTTTAGTTTCACTCGCAAAGAAGTGCCCAGACTTTGTTGATGGATAGGGCCATTTGACAAATTAACCTTTTCCTCTACCACCCTTTTTGAATATATGATCTTCTTGGGTTGTTTTTTCTTTTTTTTTTTTTTTTTTAAAGAGAATAATTAATAATCTACAAGAACTGACAGCGTCACAGCCACTTAAGCTTTTCTAACATGCAGATCAGTAATGAACTGCACTGTAATGCCCAACAGCAGAGTCATTTATGTGCAAATCTAAATGGATTCGCGTGGTAAGTTACAGTACAGACAAGAGGAACTGCACAGACGGGTACCTGAAAGCTGAAAACACAACTATTACTGACCTGGCAACAGCAATAAAAGAAGATGCAGAAAATCCCAAGGGTCATGTCAAGTGCTGTAATGGACTGAGTGGGTTAACCGTCTCAAACTGTACTGGCATTCAAAGAACACAATTCACATTCTATAATAAATTTTTAAGAGTAAATAATAAAAAGTAAAGTATTGAAGAAGGGTTGGGGAAAAAAAAACACCCACCATGAAACAACCAGAATCAGCTGATTACCTTCACAACTGCAAGACTGGATCTTTTATTGTCTCAAAAGACCAAATTAAAAGAATTTTCTTCAGGCTCAGAAAACCATTTACAACTGCCAGCTTTTAGAACTTGGAAAACTCCCATTCCCAAATTCTCTCCCTCTCTATCAACCAAGTCTCATAACTTCTGGATTGAGGTAAAACCAGTTGAAATGGAAGTATAAAGGCACGAGCAGCACCTCACATTCTGGTGCTATTAGCACACACGGCATCCACTGTCAAACCATGCAGAAACTCAACTGAGCCACATTCCACACCTGCATAGAAATCATAGAATCATAGAATGGTTAGAGTTGGAAGGGACCTTGAAGATCATGGAGTTCCAACCCCCCTGCCATGGGCAGGGACACCTCCCACCACACCAGGTTACTCAAATCTGCACCCCAAGTTTAGCAGAGATTGATATTCACACACTGGAAATTGCAAATGTTATGGTAACACTAGTTTTCAAGACTATTTCCAAGACAATACCAGAAGTAGTCTCAAGACTTTCTGGCTTTCCATCTGACCTGACACAAAATACTCCTTTCATCTCTACACATTTACAGACAGGGTCTGGAAAGCCAAACTGGCCCCAGATGCTGAAGGCAGAGGAGTCTACATTAAGGCTTAAAGCAGTGGGGAAAAAAAACCCAAATTTTAAAAAGAAAACCAAAACCCCTCATCATAGTATCTCTTATGTTGCCTACATAAGCAGCCTAGTGTTGATAGTCTTCGTAATTAGAAATAACCCAAATAAACTGCTTAAAGGAAATGAGGAATTGCTAATCAAAACACACAGGTTCAGAATCAGCTGCTTTGACTAAAGTCTAAACTTTTTCAGGGTGAGATCACATCAGTCCCTGCTAGAAGATACAATATTTAAACAGGAAGAAGATAGTTGAGACATTCTATTTCATCAGGAAACAGTCCATCCTGCACATTTTTCTTTTTTTCCTCCAGTGCTGAAAAGCCCAGACATGGTGCCTGCAGCATCTCCAGGCTCTCCTGGCAAAACTGATCTATATTATAATGAGAAGCAGCAGCAGCCCAGGCCCAATCACAAGCACGTTCTAGAAATGCCACAATCACAGTTTCTCTTTAGCCAGACTTGCACACCCCCAAAGATTCAATTAGCCTAACGAAAAAACCCTGCAAACTTTCAAGATACTACATCAGAAGCTTAGCTTTACTTTCTGAGGTTTAAGGTTGCCAAATGCTCAGATCAGGTTATCACTGAGACATCCCCAAAGCCCACTGGCCCAGAAATGCCCATTTTTTTGCCTCTTCTCTTGCAGTTCAGCTTTGACCATGACCTAAAAGGCAAGAGAAAGAGGTGAGGTTTCTACAAACCTGAGCTGAAAAAAACCCACTTCTTTTTGAAAGAGAGAGAGAGAGAGAAAATTGTTACCAAGTTCTTTTTGAGTCCCAAACACAGTTTATTACTCAGGGGCCTGATTCTCATAACTACCTGTCTGCTAGTTTGTTCATGTTGACCCATAAAGCTTATTGCATCCCATCTCAAGAAAGATGTCCAGTTACTTAGTTTGTGGCCTTGCTACATGCTCGTGACTGATATTTTAATTACTGTAAACTAGCACAGGGCTGCTGACTTCAGTGAAGGTTTCTCGGGTAGCTTCTTTTTCAGGACATTTTTCACTAGATGATGTTGACACTGACTTATTCCCAAACACAACCAAGCTTCTTTGAAAGGGAGTGGAGTGACTGGACAAGGGGTGATGGTTTTAAACTGGAAGAGGGGAGATTTAGATCGGATCTCAGGAAGAACTTGTTTGCTGTGAGGGTGGTGAGGCACAGGAAGAGGTTGCCCAGAGAAGCTGTGGCTGCCCCATCCCTGGAGGGGTTCAAGGCCAGGCTGGATGGGGCTTGGAGCAACCTGGGGTGGTGGGAGGTGTCCCTGCCCAGGGCAGGGGGGTTGGAACTGGATGATCTTTGAGGTCCCTTCCAACTCTAACCATTCTGTGATTCCATGATTCAATTAGCAGCTGAATAGAAGAACTAGCTACATTATTTCAAGCAGAAAGCAGAGAACATTTTTGTTTGAAATGAAGTTTTATGAGAGATTTGTAAAAGTCTTTTGTTCTGTAATGGGAGAAAAGAATGAGGAGAGTAAAACCACCCTGAAAAATTCTACCTTACTCCTGTCATCTTTGAAATGCTCAGGAAAACTAACGCTAAAAAAAAATAGGCCCAATTGAGTAAAATTGCCCCTTCCCCGGAGATATTCAGGGTGAGGCTCGACGAGGCCCTGGGCAACTTGGTCTAGTTGGGGGTGTCCCTGTGACTGCGGGGAGGTGGGACTAGATGACCTTTGGAGGTCCCTTCTGGCCTGGATGGTTCTATGATTCTAAAACTTACTCTGTAACAGATAATTTCACAGATTGCGATGCACTGCAGCATCCAGAAAGTCTAACTCCTCCCAGGTGAAAGCAACCTTTCAGGATTCAGGGAAAAGAGCCCTTGGCTCTGTTTGAAATCATCACTTAGATTTTAGCTGCTGCAAGTCTAGCTAGCTCAAGTGATTTCAATTGCCTCTGACTTTGACGGAGCTCATTTTGATTTAAACCAGTTGAGGACGTCCCTGTAGATGTATTTACCTCTGGAGACCTCCAGCAGGAAAGTCTGTGGGGAGTTCTGGCCTGCCTGGGAGGAGGCACAGCTGTGAGTCAGGAGGCTATCAGCCACCACAGGATGGCCAGGAGCTGAAGTCACTTGTGCAGTTACAGTTCTCGGTCACATTTGGTTTACAAATGTCTTGCTTAAAAAAAAAATCAGTGCTTTGCTGCTTCATAACAGAACTGTTCTATCTCTCCAGAGAACAGGGTAGCAAAAGAAGGCGTGGGTTTTAAGTCCATCTCCCTCCCCGCTGATCACTAAGGATGAGCAGCACCACCCCAACAGAGTGCTCTTGGGGACATAAAGCCTCCATACGCCTCCGTGACGTTCACTGGTCCAGTTTCATTCATCCAGACATAACTCATTGCAGGAACGCAGCTGCCCTAGGCTGCCTATGTCTGAAGTGACTCCAGAAGTCCTCCAGAATTTTGCTCCATCAGATGGACCTGCTATCCTTTACCCAAAGAATAACTTCACTGTTTTTTTAAAAGCCTATAATGATGCTCCAAACAACTAGATGGTTTTAATGTTTAGGTGAAACTCTACAGGTAAAATTTACAGGAAAGGTGTTTCACTGCCTTTCAATAAACAAAAGACATCCAAGGCTGCGTGATCAATTCTGCCTACAATTATCCTGATGGAAATGAAGGAGAGGGGGTATTTGTAAGACATGGCTAAAGCTGGCTTTGATCTGATCGGATGTAACGGAGAACAGAACTTGCCTACAGCTACAAAGGCTTCAAGTTTAAAAATCTAGCTTCATCCTCACAAGCAGTCTGCACCGCACAGACCAACGCAATAACATGGAGATTTGGCAAACAACGTACTGCTGGAGAGGGAAACGTCCCAGAGCAGCCTGCAAGAACAAATTGTCACTGTTCAGGCTAATAAGAACAAGCACTTAGCAAAGTTGATGCAGAGAGCTAGACTGATCTTTACATGGTGGCAGGTGACAGCAGCGACAGAGACATTTACAGAATTTGGAACAGTACATGGAACAAGGGGACCGCCGTCCTCCCCCTGTGAGAGTGCCTTAGGCTGTACACAGAAGCATCAGGCTTTAATCTGCTCCATATTGCTCAGAACGGAGGCCACAATCAGTGTTAGATAAAGAGGCATTTTCATATTTATTTATGTTCTGGTTGAGCAGAGAAATACACGCCATCATTTGAAGCCTCAGAAATCAGATGTACGGGGGGGTTTTATACATGTCACCAAGCATTAAACAAAAAGGATCTCTTGCTAATTTACTAAAAGCTATGATAGGCAGTTATAAAAGAACTATATAATCATCTGCTTGTGGTGACTGCTCCTTTTTCTCTTTGATGTTGAACGCCAGATAGTACCCAACGGCAGAATACCTAGTGGGAGCATCTTTCTGCTGCGTACCTAGAGTTCATCTGCCTGCTTTCCTCTCACAAGCAGCAAGCCAGACCTTTCTCACCCATGCTACACAGCCCTGCCCGTCCATTTCACTGAGCTTACACGGCAGAATAGAAGAGTTAGAAAAAAAATTTTCTTACCACGGAAGACCTAAAGAGACCATCGATCCTCCAAGTCTGAACGAGCAGCTGAGAGAGGATCAGAATAAGGGTGAAAGTGAGGGATGAGAGAGGAATGTTCTGTTTGTGGTTCATTTTGATAAGCGCAAACAGAACGGCTGGAGGTTATAAAATTTTGCATTTTTACAAAGGGTGCTGAAAGGCATTTTGCAGATAAAGGCAGACATAAAGTCCATGCTTTAAGGAGCTCAAACTGCAAACATTACATTTTGGCCAGCTGTTCAGGGGAATGTTGAACAGTCCTTTGCATTTCTCTGGAACAAAGAGATCTCTCTTAACAATTAAGAGTTGAGTTCTTTTACTACCCCTCTGACCTCCCCAGTGAGTCCAGGAGGGCTGGATGCAGATGCTGTACAGCATCACCCTACTGCAGTGTGACCGAGGAAGACCTGCAGACTAGAAATCTCAGATTGTGAGCCAGCCTGAAGGGCCCACTTAATGCAGAATGCTTCTCTCAAACCAATATAGTACTGAATACCTATCCTTTTCAGGTCCACTTCCAATTCACTGATTGGCACAGCAGAAAATGATCCAAAAAGACTAGTGCAGTGGGTTTCCCCTAAGTCCAAGCGGTGTCGCTCCTAATTAAATTCTCTGGGACACACACAAAAACATTCCCAAGGCATTTCCTGCTTCTCAACCCTTGCATTCGCATCCTTCTTGGACCTAAAGTCAAGTTTAATGGATGCCTTTAGCTTAAGAACATAAGGCTATGATAGTTCAAAGAAACCACCTAGCTCTACTGTGGCTGTCCCTGGCAGACAGGAGCACATCTAGAGAAGAATGTGAGAGACAAGAAGTGCACAGCATGATTTTTCCTTGTATAAAACTTACAAGCTTCTAAGAGGCAGTGATTCAGGGGCTGACAGAGCTGGAGGATGCCTTTAGACCACTTTGACAGCAACTGACTGATCTGTGAACTTGGTACACTTAGTACAAGCTCACTAAGTTTAATACTAGGATCAGATCCGGCATTACTCACTCTGTATGTACGTTAATTGACACTAACATTCCTCACCTTAACCGTGAACACCACCAGCAGAAGCTGTATATCACTGCTTAACGCAAGTGAATGACACACAGTTAGCCAGCTCACCTTGACACCCATGTTCTGAGGTAGCTCATAATCTTTCTTGCTTGCAGGAGCTCGCAGCATAAGAGTTTCCACCACCGCCACCTGCTCTTAATGAGCAACTCAAGCACCTGAGAGGACACAGCCTACACAGCAGCTATAAACAGCCATTGCTCTTGGATCTCCTTCTCATAGCATCATAGAATGTTTAAAGTTGGAAGGGACCTTGAAGATCATCCAGTTCCAACCCCCCTGCCCTGGGCAGGGACACCTCCCACCACACCAGGTTGCTCCAAGCCCCATCCAGCCTGGCCTTGAACCCCTCCAGGGATGGGGCAGCCACAGCTTCTCGGGGCAACCTCTTCCAGTGCCTCACCACCCTCACAGCAAACAAGTTCTTCCTCATATCCAATCTAAATCTCCCCTCTTCCAGTTTAAAACCCTTCCCCCTTGTCCTGTCCCTCCCCTCCCTGACCAAGAGTCCCTCTCCAGCTCTCCTGTAGCCCCTTCAGATCCTGGAAGGCTGCTCCAAGGTCTCCCCGGAGCCTTCTCTTCTCCAGGCTGAACAGCCCCAGCTCCCTCAGCCTGTCCTCACAGCAGAGGGGCTCCAGCCCTCTCAGCATCTTGGTGACCCTCTGCTGGACCCGTTCCACCAGGTCCATGTCCTTTCTGTGTTGAGGACTCCAGAGCTGGACACAGGACTCCAGGTCCTCACAAGTTCAGAGCAGAGGGGCAGAATCACCTCCTGTGACCTGCTGGTGGTCCAGTGTTGAAATAGATTATCAGTATTATCATTATTACAGGATTTGGCACAGTCACCACGTGCAGTCAAAGGAAGCACAGAGTTATTGATGCGGCATCAGGGTCACAAGAGAGCTTGCAAAACAGAAGGCTAGCACGAGCTGCCCCCCAGAATGTGTTCCCTTTCCTGTGTACAGCACGGGTACGGGACTCCCGTAAGGACTTCTGCTGTCAGTGTAAGTGCAGTAAAGGTCTTGTTTGTCTTGGATTAATTTTAAGTTTGCAACAAGGAGAGCAAGTTGCAATCTCCTCCTTTCACCCTACTCTGTTGCGTCACGATCCCACGCACGTACCCAGTCTGGGAGCCCTTGGCGTGCTTCCTTTCCCCTGATGCTTCAAGCAAGGAACCTTTTCAGAAGAAAACCTGACGCAGATGCCTCCTGGGGGGAAGCATTAATGGGTGGTTCCAGGTGATGTGCACCACGCAGGGGTTTGAAAGACACTCACGGCCAGCTGTAACACACTTGGACAGACCTTAGTATCACTTCAGGCATTTGGGATGCTTTCATTGGCACGGGCTGCCTGCAGAGGGAATCTGTCTCACATTGCTTGACACAGACGACACAAAAAGGGTTAGAATACCAAATTTTTAGAATGCCTCTTTTTTCGCCATCAGTATTAGATGATCTTTGAGTAAACACAAGTCTGGAAAACAAACACTAACCATAACTTCAGAAAACTCTGTTGTAAGAGAACAGAGACATTAACTTTCACCTTTTTTACTTGCCAACTCACTTCACCTGTGCATTGGAAGTATTTAGATGAATTTAACATTCTTGAATTATTCTCCATATTCTTATAAATATTTATACTCAGTATGAATCCAAGACAGTGTCTCCATCTAAAAATAGCATGCTGATTTGTGGCTTTGCAAACATGAAATGAGAAGGCAGAGCCTTACAAACTACACACAGCAAGTGTGTGTAATTATGCTCATTAAAATAAGTGGAAAAAATTTCATTGCCCTGGGACAGAAGAGAAGCAGAGGAGACACCCCCCAGGATCCTGCTTGCAAGCAACTTTTACCGAGACCACATAATCCCTTGTTTCTAGCAGTTTGCTCTGACTCACAGGGACTTGCTCCGAGCCCTGAAATCAGAAGCTGCCTGTGCAGGGCTGGGGCAGATGCGCGGCCACTTCCTAAGTAAATCCCTGTAAAATCACTCCATGGGTTTCTGGAAATCTAATGGGCAAACTCCGGTCTGGACTACGAAGCATCAGAGTCGGAATCTGAAAAATGCCACGGAAAAGCTCTAAGCAGGACATTTAGAGTCTTGGCCTTGCAAGATTTTAGTGTTTATAAAGCAATTTTCCTAACTGCAAGTGGAGGATTAGCGTCTGAGTATTTAGTGTTGCCTCTCAATGGCTTCTGCCTACAAAGTGGCCTCTTCTGGAATCACAAGTATAAATGAAAACATCACGATTGCCTAATTGCCATCTGTCTGATATTCTACAGCTGCCTTCAATAGAATGGACATTTTCCTTTCATTCTGCTGCTGTCGGGTTGAGTTTTAAAAGCCTGAGTCCTCAGTACACGTTTTCTCTCCCATGCATTTAGTCTTTCTCTTTTCCCCTCCAGACACCTTCATGTTGTTTCCCCAAGACCCCAGTGATTCTGCTGTACAGACCGAGGGGGACCACGGTCCTTTTCACTTCTCCACTGAATGAAGGCGCCGAGGGAAGAACTCCTGGAGGAATGTTTATTCAGCTGTGAAACAGTCTTCCAGAGGAAGCAGCAGAATTGCTAACACCTGAGTCATTTTGTCACAGCGATGCAAAGTACTGCAGAACGAGTGCCCTCCGCCAGCGGAGCAGAGCTGATCCCGTATCGTCAAAACCCTGTAACCCCCGGCTCCCTCGTTTGAAGAGCACAAACTAAAATACAAATCAATAAAATAAAAACTGTGCACGGTTTCTTCTTACTAGGGAATGAATGCTTTGTTAAGCTTCTGATTCTTGTTATTTTCCAACCCGTGTTGCATGGAAAGGCGCTCGGTTTAATAGCTTTCCTCTCGATGGGGGACTCTGGATAGCCAGCAGGAAACGGACACTCTGGGGAACACGTAACCCACTGAATGTCTTAGGATAATGAAGTGAATGGAATTTAACAGTTTTAATTTAATCCTCCAACACACTGTCCCTATAAGTACTTAGTTATAAACCGAGCCTTCTTGGTAAACTACTCTTCCATTCATCAGGACGTCAGATAGGTTTTTAACATATTTACTCATTTCATTGGCACAGATATGCATCCACAGGAAACACGACATTTCCAGCGAAAGCAATCCGAGTCCTAGTACACAT
Source organism: Pedionomus torquatus (assembly GCA_013398155.1). Lineage (NCBI taxonomy): Eukaryota > Metazoa > Chordata > Aves > Charadriiformes > Pedionomidae > Pedionomus > Pedionomus torquatus. The sequence goes on from VZRU01010638.1 coordinate 9,882, forward strand.
GTTAACTATAGTGCTTCTGCTGAATCACAGGCTTTGGCCTGGAGCAGAAGCAGAAATAAAAGATGGCAAGTAAGGAATCCAATTCAGGTGTCCCCTTGCCGAACAGTTTCTCATGGTCTCAGCCACTCTCTGCATGGGCAGGACAGTAATCCAAAAGGGGTGTGCACTTACTGACTAGTCAACCTGTAAAAGAAGGTCCTGTTTCCGTAACTGGATCGCTAGGACTGCAATGGAGCACATTTTAATAACTTAAATATTTAATCTTTTACATTAGGTTAATCTTGGTGCAAGTGCAGAAACTTTAGATTCTATTTTTCAATTTGAATCTTCAACCTCAGTAAGAAGCATCACCCCTTTCAGCATTTGCTGAACCAATTCAGGAGCCAAACAGTTAACTTCTTTCAAAACAAACCAAAAAAAAAAAAAAAAAAAAGGCATTTTCCCTTCTGGGCTTCCTCAGAAGCTGAAACTGAAAACAGAAGTGCCAGAATACCACAACAAAGGCTGCTCTTACTGTATTTCTGAACCAACTAGAAAAGCCAGGAAACCCTGTCAGAGATAATAAAAGACAAGTGCTTGAAATCCACGTTGTGATGTGACCACCAGAAATACCGCTCTCAGAAGGAAAAATATTTGCAAGCCCATCCCTAGAGAATGGGCTGCCAAGCCTGGGTTCAGCAGCTCTGCTCTCAGATTATGCAAGAACCTTCTGCGGGTGCATGGACAGAGAGAAGCACCAATGCCTTTGTCAAGCATCAAGCTAAGATGAAAATCTAGGAATAGCCATATGAGATTAGGCTACGTCCCCTGCCAGGTTCCTCTTAGCAGTCACTAGCCCTAGATGCTCCAGAGGATGCTGAGACAGTTCCAGTACATCATAACCCCCAGGAGACTTTTCCCCATTTTCCCGTAGTCAGCAGTTGGCTAAAGCACTAAGCCTTGGAGAAGCACTGCCCACCCCGGGCTCCAAAGAAATGCCCCTACCTTGGCCCCTATCTGGTGGGTCTCTGGATCCTTTCAGAGTAATGCAGGGTTAGCTCTAGTCCAAGGAACAATTCATTTGTGAATGTTTTTAATAAAGCAACGGGAGCCACTCACGTTCTGTTGGGACAGTCTGGGTTTGTGTTTCTGGGCTCTCGAACAGGCCATGCAAAAGCCTGATGCCCACCAGGATCCTTTTAAATGTCATATCAAGCACTGCTCAATGGTGAGCTAATTAGTTTTTTAATAAAAAGAGTCATCCAGCTAAATTTTTTGCTATGAACACACACAACAGTAGCCCCAGCAAAAATGTTTATGCAAGATGAGTACACAGCTCAGTTTTTCCTCTAGTACCTTTGGAGAGGCAGCAAGGCAGCCCCAGGCAGGTCTCTGTCTCCTTGGGAACGTCACTGGGGATCTGTACCACTTCAGACTTCTTCAAAATAGGAAAACATTTCAAAACAAACCACACACTTTAATTACTGGCAATTAGAAATTCCTGGTTTTGCATGTTTACAGCTGAAAAATGTTAATGTGTGCCAGTTGTGTCAGCAAGTTTGATTAAGCTCTTCAAACTGAACTTGAAAAACTTAAAACGCTCCAAACACTCTATGATCAGAGTATCTTGGGGGGCTTTCCAAAGTGACATGGAGAAGTCAGAACCACTTTAATAGTCTCCTCGCTGTTCCCAGAGGACCACAGCTTGCCTGGCAAAGACACACACCCAACATCTTCGGCAGAAGAGATTTCTCTCTGGCAGTTTTACAAAGACTAAGCGGCATCTTAATCACATCTAAGGTCACCGGTGGAATGGTAAACTGAGTTACAACCGAGGTTCAAACGAAGGTACCTGGTGGGCGGGGGGGTACACAAGCAGCTCTGAAAGGAGAGAAGGGGGAGGCTGTACGGCTTTTTCAGCCTACAGCAGAGCTGTGTGAGTAGATTTCTTAGAAAATTGAAGGCTGAAAGAAACAGCATCAATAAAAAAGCAATATTAGACTAAGCTCACAAGCAAAACACAAAGAGAACAAAAGGTGCTTTTTCTGGCCTAACAGAGGGGATATTTCCATAGATACATAAGGCTGATGATGAATGCTTACTCGAGAGCTTTCCATGTGTCATAAAATATGAGCAATAAAATGAAGTCAAAGAATTGAAAAGACAAATGACAAGCCTCTGTGCATCATTAATGAATGATGAGGGTAGAAAGGCAGAAGATAACCCTCCATGCATATAATAATGATGTCTTTGACTGTGGTGCCTCTCCATGCCTGCACATTTAATAGGATGTGTTAGAATTAAAAATTTAGAAATCAAGTCTTTGTACTCCATAAAATATGAGGAAGGAAGCAACTCTAGTCTAAGTTAAGATCTTAGCATTGGTCGTTCTGTTACAGTATGAGATGTGTTGATTTACACAAACACTCCTAAATGAATGAGGTGACCTTCTAATACTGATACGAAACAAGCTGTAAACTCCATAACCTCATGTCTCATTCAAGGAAGAATGTTGATCCTTAGCGAAGAGTTGGTAATCCACCAGAAACCACCCACTGTTGTATCACAGAACCATCCAGGATGGAAGGGACCTCCAAAAGGCCATCCAGTCCCACCTCCCCGCAGTTGCAGGGACACCCCCAACTAGCCCAGGGACTCGTCAAGCTTTGTCTTGAATATCTCCAGGGAAGGAGCCTCAACCACCTCCCTGGGCAACCTGCTCCAGTGTTCCACTAGCCTCAGAGGAAAAAAATTTTTTCAAATATTCAACTTAAATCTACTCTTCTCCAACTTAAGTCCATTGCCCCTCGTCCTATCACAGCAGCCTTTGTGAACAGCCCCTCCCCAGCCTTCCTGGAGCCCCTTTAGATACTGAAAGGCTGCTCTAAGGTCTCCCTGGAGCCTCCTCTTCTCCAGGCTGAACAGCCCCAGCTCCCTCAGCCTGTCCTCACAGCAGAGGTGCTATCAACTCATACTTTGTCAGCTGCTTTATAGCTGAAGCTGCTACAGGCACCGGGCTGTAACTACTAGGATGCTGTAGTTTTTCCTGACTGCCAAGTGTGAGAGAGAAGACACCAGAGATAAGGCTTTGCTTGTAACTGTCCATTGCAAAGGAACCAAAGACACTATTTAAGGAGCACACCCAGACGGTAGAGCCCTCTCAGCATCGCAGGTACTTTCTAGAGCAGAAATGAAAGCAGTAACAATAACAACAAGAAGAGAGGTAATTTTGGAAAGCTGGCATTTGAATGAAACCGTGGGTGCACATTGCTTAGAAGTCTGAGGTGTGGCTAAATCATGGGATGGGAGGCCCCTTACTCACCTTAACAACCATTAACAAGTGTCTTTGACTTGAATAACCAACAACCCAGTGATTAAACCACAAACAGCTTGGATTTCATTATAACAGCTGGTGCTGAGCGTTCTGACCAAATCGGCAAAACCAACTAATTAATGTCAGAATTATTTTGTTCTACGACCTTGACAACAATAAAAAACTAAATTTAAAAAAGCACTGGTCACAGAAGTTTCTGTGAGTAAAGCGACCCAAAGCAGAAACCGCATGACCACGATGCTACCCCGGAAAGGCCATTGCAGTGATTTACCCTGAGTGCAAGCTCTGCCTTGGGAGAGGGTGCCAGAGGGGCAGACAGAAAAGTGGGTGCCTGCAACCAGATGAGGGGGAAAGGCTGAAGACCTGGAGGAGAAACACATCATAAAACAGGTAACAGAGTAAAAGCATATCACATCTACTTAAAAGAAAGACCCACAATCTATGACGGTATCTCTCATACCTTGACATGCTTTTTTTTTCTACAAAAACCATTAACAAGTCTCTTTTTGAACTTAAAAATGATGAAAATGTACTTTAATGAACCATTAGTGTCTCTCAATGTCTTCCAGGCTAAGTCAACTTACAAAGCAAGGGATTTTCTTACAAAGCAAGGGATTTNAGAGGAAAGAAATTTTTTCAAATATTCAACTTAAATCTACTCTTCTCCAACTTAAGTCCATTGCCCCTCGTCCTATCACAGCAGCCTTTGTGAACAGCCCCTCCCCAGCCTTCCTGGAGCCCCTTCAGATCCTGGGAGGCTGCTCCAAGGTCTCCCCAGAGCCTCCTCTTCTCCAGGCTGAACAGCCCCAGCTCCCTCAGCCATCTTCGTAGCAGAGGTGCTATCAACTCATACTTTGTCAGCTGCTTTATAGCTGAAGCTGCTACAGGCACCGGGCTGTAACTACTAGGATGCTGTAGTTTTTCCTGACTGCCAAGTGTGAGAGAGAAGACACCAGAGATAAGGCTTTGCTTGTAACTGTCCATTGCAAAGGAACCAAAGACACTATTTAAGGAGCACACCCAGACGGTAGAGCCCTCTCAGCATCGCAGGTACTTTCTAGAGCAGAAATGAAAGCAGTAACAATAACAACTTTCATCTTGTGCACCTGTAAAAAGTCTCTTTACGCTGTGCTCTCTGTGCCACTGAAGCATCACCTGAAGCCATCCAACCCAACACACCTTCACCGCCAAGCCAAAGCTGCCTTTCAAACTTTCTCCAGGATTAACGACACATCCACTATATTCCCACCGGCATCCTCAGACAAACTTACACAAAACAGCTTTCCAGCTATAAGCATTTTGGGGACCCCTAAAAAGAAAGCCTTTAAAAGGGCGATGTCAAAGAGCCAGGGGTGGGCAGCAGGACATCTCAGCACCCGTCTCAAGAGGCGAGGAGACAGCAGCAGCCACAGGAGGAGTGCCAGGGCTCCTGGGGAGAGTCAGAAGGACACGTGGCTCTGGGATGTTGATCCTGGGTCGCAAGAAGACAGTCCTGAAAGGGGTAAAGACCCGCCTATTTGCTGGCTTTTTGCCTATTGCAGTGAAGACACAACAACAACACATTCAAGTCACAGAATCCATAAAATTGTGATCTCAGGGGGACAACTGCACCTCCGAAAGGGGCCGTTGGAAAAATATTAGCAACCTCCTCAGACGTCACCAGCACTCCTCACCCCACATGGCGACACTGGAACTGGTAGCTCCCCAGTTTACCAAAGGAGAGAAATCTCCTCGTGCATGTCAAACGAGCACAAAGGATGTTTTATCATCCAACTGACAAAGTATTTAGTTCTTTCCCAAATATTTCCAGTAAGACCAAACCAAAAGGCACCTGATGTTACGATAATGATATCCCAGTCACGATGGCTTGTTTTTGAAACATCCCGTACCATTGTTTGTGGCTTTTTACTTTATTATTGTTAAAAAAAAAGTAGGTTTTCACTTTCTACTCTCTCTTGTTCATATCTACACACACACAGCTGGGGTCACTTCCAACTGCCTGTCATGTTACTGTCATTCCCATGTCTCATTCACTCAGTTACTGGAAGTGCAGGGAAGAAGAGGTGGGGATCTCCAGTGAAACGTGCAACATTTCTCCTACTTTTGATATCATGGGCACAAATCAGGGTGCGAGTATTACACTCTGGGACAGATTCCCCCAGGCTTGGCTTTTCCACCACCGCAGTTTCAGCTGAACTTGCTGGTTCAATGGTGCTGACAATTGTTTTGCATTACCAGGCAGGGAAAAAAGTGCCAACCCCAAATCTTCCAACTATAGCTCTGTATGTTAGAGTTGTTCTGGAGAGCAAAGATGCAGCAGGTATTTCCTGGCATATCCCAGCATCTGGGAATGGCTCAGCTCCTCTCAAAGTTCATTCAATTCTATGTTTTCCAACTTAGGACAGGTATTTTGCAAAGCACACAGCAGAGTCTGCTTCCCATGGGCTGGAGCCTCCAAGGAACATTTGAGGAAGAAGAGAGGTAATTTTGGAAAGCTGGCATTTGAATGAAACCGTGGGTGCACATTGCTTAGAAGTCTGAGGTGTGGCTAAATCATGGGATGGGAGGCCCCTTACTCACCTTAACAACCATTAACAAGTGTCTTTGACTTGAATAACCAACAACCCAGTGATTAAACCACAAACAGCTTGGATTTCATTATAACAGCTGGTGCTGAGCGTTCTGACCAAATCGGCAAAACCAACTAATTAATGTCAGAATTATTTTGTTCTACGACCTTGACAACAATAAAAAACTAAATTTAAAAAAGCACTGGTCACAGAAGTTTCTGTGAGTAAAGCGACCCAAAGCAGAAACCACATGACCACGATGCTACCCCGGAAAGGCCATTGCAGTGATTTACCCTGAGTGCAAGCTCTGCCTTGGGAGAGGGTGCCAGAGGGGCAGACAGAAAAGTGGGTGCCTGCAACCAGATGAGGGGGAAAGGCTGAAGACCTGGAGGAGAAACACATCATAAAACAGGTAACAGAGTAAAAGCATATCACATCTACTTAAAAGAAAGACCCACAATCTATGACGGTATCTCTCATACCTTGACATGCTTTTTTTTTCTACAAAAACCATTAACAAGTCTCTTTTTGAACTTAAAAATGATGAAAATGTACTTTAATGAACCATTAGTGTCTCTCAATGTCTTCCAGGCTAAGTCAACTTACAAAGCAAGGGATTTTCTTACAAAGCAAGGGATTTTCTTTTCTCCTTTTTTTTCCATGCTGCCAGCTCTGCAAATGCAACCTGGAATCAGAAGTCTGATCCTAAGGGCTCAAGTATCATCACTAATAATAAAACTCTAGTCACTGAAATTTACCTGAGCGTGATGCTGTTAATGTGCCAGACGGAGCAGAAAACCAGCTCACTTTCCCACAACTATATTGTCTGTTAATTGCTAGCAATGCTAAAAGCTCATTTCCATTAAGTGGGCAGATACATCAGACATATGGGGAGCAGGTCTGGGGGGTGAGTGCCATTGTTTTATAGCCATTTCCCTCACTGTAATGGCATTTTTAAAGTTACTTTCAGCATGTAAACTAGAAGCAGGATATGCATGTGGGCCTCCTGTGAGACAGCTGGACCAAGAAAAGCATCTGGCTTCTACAGAATAGAAATCTTAAACCTTAAAACAATTAATGGTCTTTAAAGTAAGGAACCCTTGTCCTGTTCCCCTTGTGAAGCGAATGCCCAACCTTCCAAGGTCTGCAAGAGAAAGAGTTCACCGTTGAAACTTTCAGGAGTAAAACACTGGCTATTTAGTTCAGCACACTTGAAAAATTCTTGGTTAAAACATCAAGGTCTTTATTGTAAAGGACTCATCATGTTAAAGGTCTTAGTTATGCAATTTTCCTTAGGATCTAGAAATTCTAGTTTACTCCATAATGAGGACAGGGTTATTTTTAGCAGTATACTCTACACAAAAAGGACTGTAAAAAAAAAATATTCTATTCACAACAGAGAGAAAGTAGAGGCAGCACCTTTAGACCCCAGGGTCTTGGGGAGAGAGAAGCATTGCTGGGTTTTATGAGGAAAGGTTCTGCCCACGCTTCAGAGGCATACATTACACATCCTCTAAATACACAGCTTTTGGAATGGGAAGCACGTAACACATTTCCCAACTAGAATTAGATCAGCAGGTCACGGGAGGTGATTCTCTCC
>VZRU01010639.1:4215-84708 GCA_013398155.1 Pedionomus torquatus
GAAGAAAGTAAAAAGAACCAGTATCTGGTAAAAATGAAGCAACCAAACAAGACCTAAAAGCTCTGTGCCATGGAAAAAAGGAATGATATGAACACAACTGCCACCACCACCCACGTACTAAGGGAGTGTGTGCATGCTTTTATAACAATACCACTAATCACTGGAACAGCCAATTGACCAGCAATACCGTAATTAATAACAGATGATCACACAAAACAGCTATCGCAAACAAACAAAAACTCCAGGGTGCTTAATACATGTAGCTTAGAAAGAAGCTTTAGGATAACTACTAACATGCCACAATTGGTTCACTGTCACTTCTTTTTAACCCTTAAAAAATGCCAAGTACTAAGCCAAAATAAAACCCAAAAAAACAGTGACCTGATTTTAAGTATTGAATCTCTGTAGGAAGAAATTTTCCAACCTTAAAGGACTAGTCAACATTTTAATTAAAAAATCGTGCATGCTGCAATGAGATAAAAACATGCTTTCACGGTATTTCATTAAAAAAAAAAGAAAATATCTGCCCAAACAGCAGGTTAGAAAGGAATTATCACTAGATTTAAATTAGCAGCAGATTCAAAACACAAAGTCTGTTCAAGTTCTCATGTTTTCCCCATGGGTGCTGTCTCCACCAGACCGTGCTTTATTCTATTATCCTTATGTTACTGTCATCTCTGGTTTGGACCAGAAATTTCATCCTGGAAACAAGCACCTTCTCCCCCAAAATGACTTCTTCATACTCGTCTGTGCCCACACATATAGGGGAGAACAAGGAAAATAATATTTATTGATAAACGTTATTGATTTCACATTGCAAAGCAATTTCCTCAGAAAAATCTGACTAGTTCCTAGAATTAGTTCACAGCAGGTGACAAAATAGCATCATCGCCATTAACTCAGGGTCTTCCTCTGGGCCTAGCAAGCAGCCTGGAAGAAAGTACAACCTTTTATAACTTAGCTATAAATCATCAAGACAGGCAGCTTAGTAATTGTTTACAGCTGATCATAGAAACTAGCTGTTGCTCTGAAGAAATAGCAATCTAGTCTTACTAGAAAAACAAGGAAAAAGTTGAGGTTTTTTCTACATATAAGACATGTGATGTGAGTCTGTGACTTTACAGCAGTTTCATGCTGACGTAACTGTTTATTTTAGATAGCTGACAGTGGCATCAAACCAGTATACTTAAATAAGGAATATCCTTATGGAAAAGAAGCCAGTACTTATGGGAGAAATTATACATGTGCTTATAGTAAATCAGCAAGGTAAACAGTGCCATTCAGCAGGTAAGGGAGCTGGTGTAGGCTCTACCTTCACCTCGTTACTGGTAACCAATGAGAAATCATGTGACTATTTGAGTCAGATTTTATTATGAATATAGAGGTAGAAGAAGGGAAGGGAGGTCCTCTTCCATTTTGTGCACCAGGACACATTTTCTCATCACCGATGGTCACTTCCAGGCCAGAGTGTGGTCACTGTCATTCTGGCCATCGTAATGGGGGATGGCAGAGCATTATTGAATTTAAAACACAAACAGCCTTGCTTATGGCACAATTCAAAACGCCTCTCAGGCCCTGGTGGTCAGATGTCCCTGCGTGGTTCTCATCTTCTTATTTCTCCTGCCCAAGGGCATTCATCCACATGCTTTCCACACCTTCATGCTCTGTCGTTATTTATCACAAGTGAAGGCGCCGAAGTGTTGGCCTGGGCAGTGCTCTCAGCTATCATACTTCCTTCTCATTGTGGAAACTACAAAATAAGCATCTCTCAGGAGCCAAAATATAAACTTTCACGGTCTCAAGAGCCACTCCACCAACTCTCACCTTCTTTCCAAATAAAGGTGGAGGTCCTGTGCCAAAAGTCTCCTTTTTTGGCACACAATGCCATTTAAGTTAGAGAGGAAGCACAGAAGAGTACCCACACTATTAAGATATATTGCTGAAGAATTGGATGTGAGATGAACAGGCTGAAGACACAAACATCTCAGAAGTTCTAGGTAGGATGTTAAATACTAAAGTCTTTTCCAACCCTAACCATTCTATGATTCTGAGTCCTTTCCTCATCCTTGCTCTGTAGTCCATCAATTTTCAATGCTCTGTCAGCTTGAATAAGAGTCACACACTTCTCTCTGTGTCCCTAGGAAAATTTTCTCCTCACAATCCATTTGGCCCAAAAGATTGCCCCATCTCCTGAACAGTTCTCCCTACTCCATCCAGGTTAAGGCAAATTGGAAATAGGAAATCCCACCACTGCAGCTGAAACTGTCTTCATCAGAGCATGGTATCTGCACAGTGGGCTGCAAAACAGCAGATGAAACAGCTACAGCAAACCTGGTAATACCTTCTTTGTAATGGCATCTTCAAGTAATTTTAAAAGACTTTTTAAAGTCTGAAGTAGCCAGTTACTTCAGTAGTAACAGTTCAGTACAGAGATTGAGATCACTTTATATTTTACATGATGATGAAGCTCAGATATGTTGCCCATTTGCAGTGATTTAGTAGTAGGCACCAACAGACACCACTTAGGTGTGCATGTTGGGGTTTGTGGATACAAACCAATTTGGTTAAAGTTTGTATTTAAGGAAAGAGAATTAATTAAGTCACATAATTTCATAGTAGCTTGAGCTAGGTACACAGATAATTGCTACTTCTCAGCTGACCTGTAGTAACTTGTTTAGAGCATGGTAACTTAATCATGCATCTAGGTCTTCACACAGCATAAGAAATACACAAAGGCTTATAATCCTTGCTGGTACAAATGTGAGGAAAAACTACAGAAGTCACTAATATGAACATTGAGGAGATGTACTGAAATTTTACTCACTCTCCCATTGTTCCCCAAGCAGGAGCCTTGCAATGACTACATCAGGATGAAATTAGAAATTTGGAAATCGTACCGTGAGCTTCTTAGGGAAAAAATGAGATGACGAGAGAGATGGATAAGATCCAATGCTATTAGACAGTAAAATAGGATCTACAAACATATAGCCCTGTAAAATAAACATTGAGAGTGTCTGCAAATATATGTAGCCAAATTAGACCCATTGGCTAAGCACTGGAGGAAGTTTAATACAGAAAAATTATTCTTTTAGAAGTCAAGTTTAAGTAGACAGATAAAACTAGCTAAAAATGCAGTTACACAAGATAAAAAAAATAGGAAAAACAAAACAAAACAAAACACTACTAATCACTCAGACGGGTTCTGCAGAGCTGAAAAGATGCCCACTTCGGAGGCTATCTGAATGCTGGCAAGGTAAAGAGCATGCTGCATCTTAGAACAGATCCCATTGCTCCTCACTTCCTACCACTTCGCATATGTTCCCCAGACTGCTCCTACTAGCACACTCCAAGGCAGCATTTGCTATCTGCATTTCATCTCATGCAGCCTTGATGAGCACCATCCCAGGTAGCCCTTCTCACTCTGCCTTCTGCCCAGCTCATCCTGATGATCTCCTCTAGAAGGGGAGAGGTCTCCAAGCTCAGATCATCTATAGGAAATGTATAGATGGATGTCTCAGGTGGAGGCAGCACTGTGTTAGTAGAATAACGTTGCTCATGATAAATAAGCTGGTAAGTAAAATCATAGAATCTTTAGGTTGGCAAAGACTTTTAAGATCAAGTCCAACTGTAAACCTAACACTGTCAAGTCCCAGTAAACAATGTCCATAAGCACCATGTCTACACATCTTTTAAGTATCTCCAGAGATGGTGACTCCACCACCTCCCTGGGCAGCCTGTTCCAATATTGGAGAACTCTTTCGGTGAAGAAACATTTCCAGTCTAAACCTCCCCTGATGCAACTTGAGGCCATTTCCTCTCATCCTATTACTTGTTACTTGGGAGGAGAGACTGATCCTCATCTTGCTACAACCTCCTTCCACGCAGTTGTAGAGAGTGATAAGGTCTCCTCTCAGTCTCCTTTCCTCAAGGCTGAAAAAAAGCCAGTTCCCTCAGCCAATTTTCATAAGGCTTGTGCTCTAGAACCTTCACCAGCTTCATAGCCATTCTCTGGACTTGTTCCAGCACCTCAGTGTCTTTCCTGTAATAAGGCACTGAAAACTGAACACAGTGTTCAAGGTGTGGCCTCACTAGTGCTGAGTACAGAGGTACAATCACTTCCCTAGTCCTACTCACCACACTGTTCCCGATACAGGCCAGGATGCTCTTGACAAGAATGTGCGCCAGGCCACACTGCCAGCTCATATTCAGCCAGCTGTTGACCAACACCCCAGGTCTTTTTCTGTGCGGCAGCTTTCCGGACACTCATCAGTGCACGGAGTTGTTGTGACCAAAGTGTAGGACCCAACACTTGGCTTTCTTGTACCTCATACCATTGGCCTCAGCCCACTGATCCAGCCTGTCCAGATCCCTTTCTAGAGACATCTTACCCTCAAGCAGATTGACACTTATGCCCAACTTGGTGTAATCTGCAAACTTATTGAGGATGCACTCAATCTCCTCAGCTGATCCAGACAGCCAATAAAGACATTAAACAGAACAGGCCTCAATACTGAGTCCTAAGGAACACCACTTGAGACCAACTACCAACTGAGTTTAATTCCATTCACCAACACTCTTTGGACCCAGGCAACCAGACAGTTTTTTACCCAGAGAAGAGTACACCCATCCAGACCTCAAGCAGTCAGTTTCTCCTGGAGAATGCTGTAGGAAACAGTGCCAAAGGCTTTACTAAAGTGAAGGTAATTCAGAATTGCTTGAAGTAATTATGTGTGACATTGCACTGGGCCATGCCACTCAGGTGCCACAGCATACCTAAGGATGCAGGTCCATGCCCATGTCTAAGGAGCCTTCTGCCTGAGCAAGGTTGAATGAAGGTAGTAATGTCCAAGCATAGAAGTTGACATGGAAGTAGGAAAATGTGGCCGCCTTTCAGGTCGATTCTTTTCTTCATCTCTGAAGCAAAAGTGTAAGCATCCTCTTGTGGCATGTTCTAAACTACTTACAGCCAAGTTACCAAATGGACCGGTCATATTTTAACAGAAAAGATAATTATTACCTGGTACAACATACCAAGGTTACTGGGGAATCCTCCTTATGTGGGAATTTTTAAAATCTAGGGTTTTGTAAGGAGCAGGCTAGAATTCAAAGGAAAATTCAGAGTGTGCCTGGACTCTGTTATCCTGGCTGGTCCTTGTGGGCCCTCCTAGCAGCAAATCCAAGAAGCCACTTAATGTATTAATGGCACAAGCTTCAAGAATGTGGTTTGAGGATGTTGTCAGAAGAGCAGAAGTGCGGTCTAGAAAAGGTTAACACGAAGTCAAGACAGACCCAGTAGTAAGGCAGATGGATTCAGGCTAGCTGCTGACAGGTGGGGTGGCTTGCAGAAATATTCCCTTGACCCCCTGATCTCCGCCCAAAAGTTCAACCCTTTAATCCACTTCTTTCAGGTGCTCACATCACTCTGGCATTCGAAATAAAGTTTTTGCTTTCTAGGGACATCACTAAGTTATCCTCCTCCCCTCCCTTCCTAGTTTTGTCTTCTTTTTTATTTAAAGTGTCACTTCAAGATTTTGTTTTCTCCAAGAAAATCTTCTACTCCATCTGGCTGTGCCGTTTGACTAAACTTCAAAATGAAACACGCTAGGCTGGAAATGACTTCCAGGCTCTCCAAGAATCAGGTGGCTTCAGTGCATTCTGGGGGGACTCTGGCTAGGACTGAGTCAGCAGAAGCACCCGTGTTTCTTCCTGGGGGGAAGTGCAGCTGCAAAGCAGAACACAAAAACAAAACCACCAACGATAAGAGCTTCCATGTCAGTCAGCTAAGTAACAGGAACATTTCCACAGCACGCAGGACACTCTGCCGACTCAGAATGTCCAAGAAATGTGATATTCAACAGGTCTCCCTATCTATCATGCAATACCTTTGCTGCTTGATGTTTTTTTAAAAGAAAAATGAGTAGAGTTTAGCTGTCAGAATTAAAAAGAGGTCCTTAAAATTGTGGGAATATTGTAACATTACCTATAGTTTCACAGAGACCCTGAAAACCAACCTTAGAAAGGTATAAGCAGCAACTTTTTTTCTCAGTTAAACTTAACTCAGATACCTCCATGACTCTTTTATGAATTTTTCTGTACTTGTGGGTAATCTTGTCATGAAGATTGACAAAAGTGAACAGCATTTAGTCTTGATGCCTTTACCAGATGAAGCTGGGATCAAACTTTTCTTTTCTTACCCCCACTTCTGCTACTCAGCTTGTCAGCAGACATATTACAAAGAGAGACAGACTTGTCACAGGAGAGTTCCTGCCCTCAAAGTTTTCAAATCATATTTAAAAGTCCCTCAGAACTAAATCCATACTGCAGTGTAAATAGCCTGATTTTTTGGACAAAGGCTCAGACTTGCTTCTTTGTCCCCACTTCTTGCTGGGGGAATCTGACTGTCTTTTTTTGTCTATTTGTTTTGTATTTTTTTTGAGAAATGTGTATGCCCAGCTGTATGTTTCTTTCCAGAAGCAGAGTAACTCTGCTGAGGCATCCTCCTGTCTTGCCTCCTTCTTGATCTTCCCAAAGCTGACCAGGCAGCCCATCCCCAGTTACACAGATTCACCTGGGACCACTGCATGGACCAATATTTCATTCTCCAATGGCAGTAGTTAGTAAATGCTTATAAAAATAAAATTATTTTTCCTTTAGAACATGTGAAATCTCCAGGACCTATTGACCACACAAAAAAATTTATATCTTGTTTCATTATTTCTCCTATGAGAAAAAATTACTGTTATAATCATTACAGTTCCTGCAATTCCCAGTGAAGATCATCAGTAAGTCAGTGAAACTCATGAATAAATACATATTAATAAAATCATTGCACTAACCAGGCTGTTGTCTTGCTCTGTCCAAAGAAAAAAGATTTCTGTGTCTATTAATTCACAAAAACGGTTTGGTTCACCCGAGCTGATGTCATAAAGCACAGAGCCACAGCAATTACAAGTATTAAATACAGTAGATTCAAAGGACTTAGCACTGCAAGTGTTTTCACTGTCCTGGGAAATGCTAAAAACAAAGTAATTTCTTAATGTGTAAGTTGTTTTAGTGTGCAATTAGCAAAACAAAAATTTATTGACTGTCATAGGACTATCTGCTGCTCTGCATGTTCTGTGCAGTAAAACTGAAAATATTTCAAACTATTTCAAAAGAGGATTAAATTCCTTTGTCATGTCTTTCAATGAGAATATTGAATTATTTACTGTTCACACAATATTCTTTACATTGTTAGCAGAATAGTATCAGGCTTCCTTGAATTGTATTTGTCCCTAAAATCCACTGATATCACTGTGTTTCCTTTGGTTGCAGTGACAGAAATGTTCAATAAATTACTTGGTTGTAGAAATCAAGCGAGTTAGCCTACTGCATAAGTTTGAAGTTCATGAGAAAAAAACAAGGCTGCAGCACAAATGTTTGTTCAGCTCCCATGGTTTTTAAAAACATTGACCTAAAAGTGAGGCGTTTGCACTGGAAACGGCAGCCAAACCCCACAACAGAACACAGCATACGTAGTGGTCGGACTGCATATTGCTTTCTTTCAAGGTCATAACTGCAGGCTGGAGGAGCCAACATCTGTAAGCCTAGATAGATCCCTTGAAAAACGAATGGTTTCGGCATATTTTAGGAAGAGAGAGACATCTCCTGGAGAAACTGTGAATTTGCTCTTCGCTCTCCTGTACACTTAATAACACATGAAGAAAATTGCAATTATCTGCAACATAGTTGTGTGCTAAATAAGAGTTCTTCCTTTTCCATATTTTATTAAGTTAAATGAATTTAAGAGTACTACGTCATTGATATCAAGGGGAAAATAATGGCATGTCTACAAAGAAAAGGAAATTGAGTTTTAAGAGCATGGCCCTAGTGCCCAGTAATAAGACAAGTAATTAAACTGTCCTTTTTTCTAAACCTTTCTTTGATGAACTCATTTCACAACTTAAACTTCAAAATCCTTTTACAGCTCTGTAATTTTTAGATTACCAGCCATATAGGTGTTGCTTAGAGGCAAGTTAGTTTCTTCTTTTATTCAGAACAAAACTTACTATGCCGTAATATAAAGAAAGTCATTGCTTCTCGTCTTTCTGGACCTTACCAGCTTCATGAGATGCAGAAAAAGAGTAGGAAGTCTATTACTATGTTTTCTATCCGTAACAATTCCAAAGGTGATATGTGAAGTGTTTTCTAGATAGTTCCTTAAATAGTATCAGATTGCCTGGGTGTGAAGTCCCTGACTATTGCTCTCAGGAGATGAACAGCCATTGTATTTTATTTATGGCATATTTTTGTTCCTCACAAAGAATTTCTAGCCAAATTCTCAGTGATGCAGAAGCTAAATCACACAATGGATACAGAGATAGGATTGTTATGTGTTATCAAGTTTTCACTAGGTATTTTATTTCCTGGTGTTATGTGAAAATAAAAAACAAAATAAGCTTTCGAAATTTATCAGCAATTCCTCTTAAAGTAATATAAGGGAAACAGAACTGATAGACTTTCCATTGCACAATGAACAAATAGCTTCTGCTGTGAGTGACCCAGGGATCATGTACAGATCCTTGAAAGGAAATCCTAGATCCATGCCCTTTCTTGATTGTCTTCTCTCATGGCTGCATTACTGCAGAATATGAAGGGAATATTCACATTGGGTCTGGAGACACCCAAGGAGCAATAGTGAGAAGTTATAGAGCATTTCCAGAGATTTATACATGGAAAAATGAGCAGCCAAAGACAGTCAGACAACTAACGGAAAGTTGCTGCTGATCAATTGTGAGCACTAAGGACTTGCATCCAGATTCCTCCAATGGGGGTTTTGATTCAGAATTGAGTTGCTGCAAGTGAGGATCCTCAAAATTCTAGTTAACATTGTAGGCAAGGGAGACAGAGAGGTGATTCAGTCTGTCTATGTACTGACTTGTCTCCCTGCGGTGTACCAATGTGTAAAATCATCGTCCATTGACACCACCTCGCTAGGGTGACACCTCCTTCACTGAGGATGCATCTTGGGAATCCTCTCTCTGCATTAAGATACTCCAGTATCTAAATCAAAGTGTGATAAATTTCAGCTTTTGCTGTCAGCCCAGAAACAAAAGCCCAGAAACAAAAGCCCAGAAAATGCAGTGGCAAGAATAGCTGCAAACAAGAAGCTGTAGCATCTTTCTTGGAGGTTTAGGCTGATCTTACTGTTTATGTATATCGCCAGGTAATACCATTCCTTTGTCTCAAAAAGCATTCCCTAAAGCCAATGATTAGGCAAAACCATGATAAGACTAATGTAGCATTATTCATACCACTCATCAGACCTGTGTGAATCTGGATTCTAGATGTTTAACACATGAAAATGTTTGGGGTGAGTTCACAATATTATAGTCAGAATAAGTTCTTAAGCAACAGCTTGTTTTCCCATGTGCTTTCAAATGCTGTGCACTCTCAGACTGCTTTGAAATTTTCCATATCTCATCAAAGCTCAAATTAGGCTTCACTGCCTTGATTTGTTACCATTTTTTCAGTGAGTTTCCAAGATATATTAGCCTCTCAATGCACTGGATATCAGTTTCCTACTTACAAGTCAGACTTCTCCAGTTTATCACCCACTAAGCTTTGATCTCGTCACTTACTGCCACTCAGCAAAAGAAATATTCGAAAGGTCATAAATGTTATAGGTTGCAGAAGATTACTTAGCCTTGATACAAATTGACACGACAGAACCAAGGCAGAGGAGACTGGTTTTGAGGCAGTGTGTTACAGCCTCTGAAAGTGATATCCATGCAATTCCTACTGTGCCCATATCAGCAACCTTGTAAATTCTTCTCCTGGATACACCCAACCCGATACACCCAAGAAAGGGTATCAGGCTATTCCCTGCTGCCTGATTGTGACCCAGACTCATGAAAAATCAAT
Source organism: Pedionomus torquatus (assembly GCA_013398155.1). Taxonomy (NCBI): domain Eukaryota; kingdom Metazoa; phylum Chordata; class Aves; order Charadriiformes; family Pedionomidae; genus Pedionomus; species Pedionomus torquatus. The sequence goes on from VZRU01010639.1 coordinate 14,119, forward strand.
TTCTTCCAGCCCTATATGCATGAGCCAGCTTCATCATAGCCAGGCCATGCTTAAGAACACAGATGAAACACAAAATCCTTCTAAGTTCTTGGTCCCACGGACTCAGTTACCTTTCTGCCATTACTGAACAGTCAATGGGGATTTCACCTTGTTTTACAGAACCCCAGAATGACAGAATGGTTGAGATTGGAAGGACCTCTGGATTTCATCTGGTCCAACCCTCTGCTCAAGCAGGACCACCATGTCCATGTGGCTTTTGAGTTTCTCCAAGAATGGAGACCCCACAAGTTCCATTTATTGATTTTGAAATTAGAGATTATTTTAGTGAAGACTGTTTCCACGCTTCTGGCTCCAGGAACACCTGTAGCAGCACAGCTGAGAGGTGCTTAATTGCAACAGGGAAAGAAAAAATGTAAAGAAATTTGTAGCCAGTAGGCAGGAACTTTTAAAGCTGGTTTTGTCTCCAGGGTGTTAATTAGCAACAACAAACCCATCCTCTGCCCAGGTACAGAGGTGGAGTTATGCAGAGAAGAATGTCTATCTAGGAGCCTACAGCATGCATTCAGCCTGTCACTACTGCAGGCTGTGAACCTGAAGTGTTTCTAGAGATAAAACAGATGGGAGCAGCCTAGGAGGTATGGAGCCAGACTCAGAAAGCACTATCCTTCGTGTGCAGTGGCTGGAATGAGCAAGCACAAAGAAATCTTTCTTTCAGCATGCCTTAGCTCTTCTTCCCCATCAGTATCCCTCAGAGTCTTCCCAGAAAGAGAAAGTCTTGGCAAGAAAAGAAAAAGCCTGAGGCAGAGGTAGGGAGCAGGAGCGGGGTATCTCAGCATCCAGTCCTAACCCTTCCTCCCCTCTTTGTTGTTGATGCCATCAAAAAGACTGGTTGCCCTTGAAGCCTCCATCATGTAGAACATGAAGCAAGAAGGATTGCTTCTCCTGTGAATCACAGTAAATTCTTTTGACCCTTTTTCCCCATTCAGTTTTTCACAGCTCTCCAGTATATGCCCTTTCAATACAATTTACATAATTTTCATACCAAGAGCAAGGTACATCTATCTTTGATACACAAAGTATCTAGTAGTTTTATATATACTTTACTGTGGGGAATACCCAGAAGACTGATTCCAAGAGTGGGCAGATCTGAGGCCACTCAGCAGCACATTTTCCTGTAACTTTCCCTTTTCCATTCTTCATGAGCTTGACATCATGACCTGGCAGAGCATGAGACAGCATGAAGTGCAAGGCCAGTATAACTCCTGGTTAAGTAACATAGCACTTATTAATGAGTCCAGGAGATAACTGGGTTATCAGGCTTGGATTCTGCCAAGTTTTCCAGGTCTGACCCTTCTTCTACGATGCACAGGTTGATTGCTGGCTCCCCAAATACATTTGGTCTTTGTGGATATTCCTTTATTACTAGAGCACGTGCCGTAGTTTAGTGAGACTGACCACCTAGATCTTCTTGCCACTTTAGCACACCTCCAACCCTTCTCAAAGCCAAGATCCATCTTTCTCCAGTGCTCCTTTTCTTCCTATTGTAGAGCTCCCCATTCCCATTAGCTCTGCCACAATTCTTCCCAGCCCATTCCCGTTCCCCAGTCCAATCAACAAATTGAAATAAAGGTCCCAGATACTGCTCACTTCTTACCCCTCTTCCTAGAACTCCAGTCTTTTTAGATCTGTTCAGTTCTAACAGTCCTGATAGCAGTTTTGCTGACTTCATTGATTGTTGGCTTGGGATCTTTTTCCTAGAAGAATAGAAATGTGAAAGAAATAGTAATGACACATGGGGTTTTCTTTCTTGCATAACCATTTATCATTCACACTTTATGACCTTTTTGATTAATGTTTTATTCTGCTTGGGTTGTAAGAAGTTGCAGCAGTTTCCAGATTGCATATCTCTTCATGCCATTAAATGTCATGCTGGCTTTCCACTTTTGGGACTGATAATGATGGATTATGGTAACAAGGCCTCAGAGTGAATTAATGCATTGGCCATATCAGCTTGTAATTCTTAATAGGCCTGTAAATGGATCAACCTTTTTTTTTTTTTTTTTCAGGACTTTATAGGTGACAGGATAATTTTAAACATCATGTAGTCTATGGAATAGTATGTATGTCAGTTTGAAAAGCCATTATACTGGATGTGACATTTTTCAGAACTCCTGGTTCTGAATAGTCAAACCCTTTTCTTCTCTCTGGAAAGATACAATTAAAACTCCTTGTATGTTCCCAGAGAGAACAACATACAGAGTTCAGGGATTTGATTTTCCTCTAGTTTTCTCATCAGCACTCACACCTAAAGCTTGGTGTGGCTTCATTAGGCTTGGCCAGACAAGGACAAGAGCAGCCCAGGTAACCCATGCTTGCTTCCACCACCCAGTGAGAGGTGGACTGTATAGGATGGTGGCTGTTTTTGCAGGCAGAGGTGGGTAGTACTCCAGAGGGACTGCCACCACTTCTGTCACCCACCCAGCACCATCAGGAACAGCAACAGCTCTTAAACACCCACACCCCCCTGACAGGAGAGACTGAGGCCCAGCCCCTTGACCTTACAAAATTCAGGATTCTGAAGCCAGCTTCACTCTCCCCATAGACAAGCCCTGACTCACTATATATAATTGAAACCATTCTAAGGAATATAGTGTTGCAATGAGAAGTAGCATGAAATATTTTAGCAGTCATACTGAATGCACTTTTCTGAAGCAGTCCTTCCAGTAATTTTGCAAGGGCGTTTGCTCTAACTGAGGTGATTCTTGAGGCCTGGTTGCACCCAAGGAAACAGGTTTGGACATTTGGCTTATTAATTTCATTTAGTGAAAAAATGTCTGTCCTGGTTTCAGCTGGGACAGAGTTAATTTCCTTTCTAGTGGTTGCTGTGTTTCAGCTTTGGTGTGAGAGGAAGGTCAATAATCCATTTTGGTTTAGTTATTGCCAGGTGTTACTTATATTTTTTTAGGGCTTTTTTCAGCTTCCCATAGAAGCTGAGAAGGAGCATAGAATGACGGAATAGCTAATGGAATAGTCCATAACATAGATGTCATTCTCAGTACATAAACAAAATTGGCCAGGGGGCATACTTGTAACCTCTGCTTGGGAAGGTACCAATTCACCAAGTGTTGCTGCTATTATGATTGTTATTATTATTATTATTATTATGCTTTTATGTTATAATTTTATTAAGCTGTCTTTATCTCAACCTAAGAGGATATTTAAGCTGTCTTTATCTCAACCTAAGAGGATACTGTTCCAAGCATGACCTGAGAATTTGACAGGCTTTCTGATAGATGTCAACCTCTCTTATAAGTTGCATACTCGGAGAAACTGAAATACAAGTTTTCTACTTACTAAATGCTCTCAGTGGACAGCAAAAAACAGTGTCCACATCTGTGTGTCAACAGCCTCATACTCCTGAAGCAAGATGCCAGCCAGTGGCTCTCTGTAGTGTTTCTCCAGTGTCAGTGTCAACTGGCTATTTCAAAGCCATGGGCTCATACTTCCCCAGCTGGTGTGCCACAGGCGATTTTGAATTTCAGGTACGATGCATCAAGAGCTTACTTCTAAAGATGAAAAATCTTAGTTACTTCCTTTAACTTAAGAGCACCTTGGAGGAGGGGTTTCTGGATTCTCTTGAAAAAACATACATAAAACCACGTGATGAAATATAGGAGACCAAATGCAATAGAAAGAAAAAAAGAAGCAATCACAATCTTTGATATACAGAAAACAATGCCAGACAATACATCACTGGGAGTAGGAAATACGAAGATATTTCTTTATGCACATTTGATGTGTTCCCACATATACTTATCTCTTTCTTTATATATGAAAGGGATCTGTGATGCCCAAGTCATAAAATAACCAAGAGTATAGTAGTTACAAAAACACACACTGGGAATCATACTATAGCATTGCACTTGTTTCTATACCGTGCTCCAAGCTTTTGACTGGCTTTCTAGTTCAGTTAAATGCTGTATCCACACTTAGCCAAAGCAAATAAATCAAGCTGGGCCCAAGTTGCCTGCACAGAACCATCTGGAAGTCTCTTGAAGGTGTTCCCTTGGGGGCTTTTTGTGCTCTGGCTTTGTGCCTGTATATAAAGCGTTACTGGGCAGATCACCTGCATCTCGTGGCACTGCACCTGAAGACATAGATCCTGCAGACCACACCTGACTCTGCTCAACAGTAATTTATGTCTTTTCATCTGCAGCAAATTAAACCAAAGACTGGATAAACTGTCTGTTGATAATCATATCTTAGCAGTGTGACAAAATGCAATTGCATCTTCAACTGTTGATAGACACCAGGGACAGAGATAGAGCTATTTTAGCGGGACTGGGCTCCAAAAATGTTGATACTTGATAGCAACAATCCTATTACTTACTTTCCAATGTCAACTTTTTTTGATACAAAAGCAAAAAATTTTTTTTTAAAAATATATACATTTGAATCCCTGGTAGGCTGTCTTTTTCAAGGTTATTGAATATAAAGAAGCACATACTAAATCTCAGATGTAATCTAGCTCTAGCCTAGGTCCTAGTCTTTTGAAGAATCAAATATTTTTAAGACGAGAAATGCCACTTTCTACCAGAGCATGAAACTGCAGGTTTGACTTCTTGATAATATGTGACTATCCAGGTGTGTCAACATCCCCTCTGCCCGAGGCAGGACCTATCAGTTCTCTGTATCGCAGCTGCCCGAGTCTCTTGCCTAGAAAATAATACGTGTCGTATCTGATTTAGTTGACATTCATAGTTACATCGCTGCTTCACTGTTTTGGATAGGCAACAGGATACCTTTGAACAGAAATTATGACTTGTAGCAATACATGTTTTCAGATATTTGGGCAATTTTAATACATAGTGTCAACAAATTTCTGTTGCGCACAGAACAGAAGACTAAATTTCTCATTTTCTCAAAGTTTCAAATATATGAAACAGAGCTTTAATGGGTTTCTTTAAACTATACCTCACCTCAGTATCTCAGCATAATTCAGGAATTATAGCTGAGGAATGAACAAACTAAGACTATTTCACAAACTGCTGATTATTGCCTTTTCCTTGGCAGTACCAGCACCATCAGACTTGACATACATTTAGTATTATCACCTGAGCAGACTTAACCAAGTTCTGTAGAAATATTCCAAAATCTCCATCCTGCCAGCTAGAGCTTCTCAACAAAAAAAGACCTGAGCATGCAGTAATTGGATAGGATGAATTTATGTCTCAATATGAATCTGAATCTATTTTAGCAGATTTCTTAAATGGAGGAACTGGTAGTACTGTCCACACAGTGAAAGATTTACTGCTGTTTTCCCTTAAGGAAATAAGGATGTCCACAGGATATTAAGTTCTCTGATCACTACAGAAATCTCTAGATCAATCCTATTTACCAAATGATAAAGAAAATGACAAAGATAGACCACTTCCCATTTCTTTAGCAGGTGAACACAAATCTGTGATTTTAGTAATGAGGACACTGAACTAAGCTTGGTCTCAAGCTTTCCCAAAATACTTACTTTAGAAATATTTACTTAGTAGTTTCTATTTTGTTTTTAATGTTAAGTGCACAAAACGGTCTGAGGAGCAAAGACTGGAACTAAGATGTCTCTTTGGCCACACAGATCTCATGCTGTTGGAAGCATTTCCAACTAGCTTCAGCAAGGCTGTGAATATCTGAGGTGCTCGCTTGAACTTAGATGGTATCTGCATATTTGAACTTAAGGCTGAACAAAGAATAGGAGACAATTCTTCCCCCAATGGGTTGTGTATACTAACTATGAGGACAGCATATCAGTGACAGACATAACCCAGCATATCCAGACCCACGATTTAGACCTCAAAGTGCAGAAAATGCATTGGATCCACCAATAATAGTCTCGTACAGGCAGCTAATTCATAATCCAGGGGACAAACAAACAGCTTCTCTCCAGTCTGTTTGTCAGTTTTGATACCTTCCCACCAGCTGGGCTGTCTACTGAGATTTCTTCAAATAACTCTTCCAGTTCTGGCAGCATCATAAGCACCTAGCTGGCACTGGGCAAGTCTGCTCTGAAAGTAAGACATAGACAATTCAGGGAGATGGTTTTTTATGCCAAGAGATGTTAGCAGAAAAGAAGATGAAAGCATGTTTGGCCATTTTTTGTGCAGATCTTAATGCTAAGATTCCTTTGACTAGGAGTCAAGCCTGGGCCCCTGGGACATACCTCTCCAATTTACCAGGACTATCAAGATACACGTGGCCTTTTTTATCCTCCCTATATTTCTGCTCAACTTCCAAACTTGGCTTCAACTATGCTTTCATTACATTGTACTCTTTTCCATTTGCTTTCCAACTTTTGCCTTCTTTTCTACTTTGAGGTCAGCCAAAATTCACCATAAACTACAGCATTATCAGCTGAGGAAAAGTCACATGTTGTAAATGTGTTGATGGCTCTGGTGACTCTATCACATTACAAATCAATTTGCTTCACTCTTGGAGTTGAACCATTATAACACCAAGCGTAAAACCACTACTGTCAAAGGCATCCTTGAGAGGCACATAAATATCATGTGCACTTTTAAAATGTTTTTAGTCAGTGATTTTTAAAAATGATAAATACATTTTGTTATCTTGCATGGCACTTTGGTAAGATGCCAATCCATTGTCACAGACTCAATCTTCAGACCCTTGTGCCATTTCTCATCTGCAACTGCATACTTGATCACAAGCCAGCAGTGGTGGGGTTGTGACAGAATATTTCATTGACATTAGTTCATTATTTCCTATTTTCTTTCCATCTCTGTGAGGCACTCACCTAACATGTCCAACTGTAATCTGTACGCTTCCTACAAAGGCGAGGAACTGTCTAGATAGAGCTCACCTTTCTATTTTGTAATTTTTTTTTGTTTTTCTGTACACTGTCTAATCCATTTTCTCTTGATCCAGAATGACATCCTTCTCATTTTCCCACCTTTCAGCCCACTGCCACTGTCAGAAACAAATGCATACAGTGCTTATTCAGCTTCTTTGAGCCAAAGCATGGTCCAGACAAGAATTATTTTGTGCATTAGAGAATTTTGAGCCTGGCATTTCCTGCTGGTCTCCTGTCCAAATATCAGAGACCCATAGAGCTGCTGCAGCTCCTGGATGAGGAAAGATCAACATGCATGTAGCCTGGTGTGGCTACAGTGCTAAGTACAGCAGCTAAACAAGCTATTTCAGGTAGTTGCCTAAGGTCTACACTAGTACTTGGCTTCTCATCAAAGTGATTATCTTTGCTAAAACTGTGCCTTGATTTTCCTACCACGTTCCTGTAAAGGAATATCAACCTTTTGAAATATCAACACTAAGATGATATTTCAAGTCTCTCCTTGTACCCTCATGATAAATAATATGATAAAAAATGATAAATAAATAATAACAACAGGATTCCAGTGGATTGATGTACCTAAATCCCTTATATGCTTTGGAAATTCTCTTTCCACCACAGACAATATGACAAACAGACTGAAATTTACTTCTCGTTCCTGTTCCTATTCCTCTGCCAAGCTTAAGCATAAGTGATGTGCACTAAGTCCATCTGAGAAACAAAAGTGCAGTGATAGGACAAGCGGTAACAGTTTCAAACTGAAAAAGGGTAGATTTCAATTAGATATTGGGAAGAGGGTGGTGATGCACTGGAACAGGTTGCCCAGAGAAGCTGTGGATGCCCCATCCCTGGAAGTGTTCAAGGCCAAGTTGGATGGGGATTTGAGCAACCTGGTTTAGTGGGAGTCTCCCTGCCACTGTCTGCAGGGAGGTTGGAATTAGATGATCTCTAAGGTCCCTTCCAGCCCAAACTATTCTATGATTCTACGAACTGCTTAGCAATATTACCATATATTGGCAGATCCCTTGGAAAAAACAGAAATGTATGTTATACTATATTCCTTCATAATTTTCAGCATATTTTTAAGTGAAAATGCACATTAATATGTTTATTCATTTAACTTCCTTTCTTCCTACGCCATTTACTACAGGTAAAATCACCATTGTTTTTTTGCAGCATCTCCAGTAGAATATACACAAACTTACCACTAGTGTTTCCCTCAACACAGGTGGTGAAATTGGACCCTGTCAAAATTTTGTTCACTTTCCAGCTGATGTCTGTAAAAGTTCCCTGCAGACAAGATTAGCAGAATAGACTCAAGTTTCCCCACACAAAATCTGCCCTTTGTGCTTTGGCATACACTTACAATTTGGGTCTCGGTCTGTCAGATGAAAGGATTGCACATATTCTGGCCCATTATGTGAGCCTGGCATGGACAGGATTATTTTTAAAGTCTGAAAATCACATGGGAAGTTAGCATCTATATTCTTATGAAGAAATTATGAAACCACAGCAAAGCTTTTTTTCTCTCCTGTTCTGTCCAGCATTGTGAAATGAAGCATGCCTGTTCTGCAAAAAGCTGCTTGTGTAACTTTACAAATGAGGAAAAAAACTCAGTCAAAATGCAGGATGAATTTGAAACATCTGCAACAAACCAAACAGATCAGGCATTAACTGAAAAGAAATCATAGAATCATAGAATACCAGGTTTGAAGGGGTCTCAAGGATCATCTGGTCCAACCTTTCTTGGCAAAAAAAGGAAGGCCACAGAATGATTTATACTACTATGCTATTGCTGCAGAGGACAAAGAAAGCATGTGCCAGCAGCTGGCCTTGCAAGGAAAGGAGGTTACAGAACTCAGCTTACACTCTGGTGGCCTCCAGGAAGGGACTTTCTTCACAGCCCATGTAATCTCCCACAGGAGATCCCAGGCAGGTCACAGAGCCTGTAATGAAAGCTTAGCAGCACGCCTGCACTTTCAGGAGCCACAATAAAGGCACAGTCTTTTATAGAAACTCTGCCACAGCTGGGCAGTGACTTAGCTGGACTCTGAATTAGTTATCCTGCTGACAGCAGCCTTTCTAAAAGCAGCAGTGGGTAGCGTATGGGAGGTCACTCCTGCCCGCCCAGGTGGCCCTCAGAGCTGTTTCTGGTGCAGTGATGAAGCATCAGCTAATCTTCAAGCTGTGGTACTTCCCACTGGTGGAAGGTCAGGCGAGGATCATTTTGGGGGGGGTGGTCAGAAATCCCTTGGCTAACTATATTTCTCAGGTGTTTCTCATGTATAAATTCCCCTAGAGCCACGCCGTTAAAAAATGCCACAACTTTACAAGAAGCAATAAAGTTATAGGAGAACAGAACTAACCTGTAATGGTATACTCAGGGGCATAGCACAGTGTGGGCTGCAGGCAACGAATAGAGGCTAAATACTTAGAAAGACAAGTATATCATCATACCACTATAGTAAATAGCATATGTGAACATACATAAACATCTGCAGCCATTTGTCCTAAACAAGCTGATATTCCACTGATTTATTAGGTGTCTGTATTACAGCAACTCCAAGAACAGGATGAGAGTGATATCAAAAAATAGACTGAAAGAAGACAGCTGATGGGATGTGGATTTTCCCTTTTCCTTTACAAACACAGCTGTATTAGAACAGGAAAAGGTGAGAGAATGAAGCCCTCATATAGGGTGCGCCATACACGAGATGGAATTGGTGGGTTTGTATAGCATTATTGCAAGGCAAAAATTTAATTTGGTGGGAAATGACAGGAAATTACTAAAACTTTTCATTCCTTATGAGTAATTATGTTTTCATTCTAACTTCGTGATTTGGAGGCGATCTTACTTTTGGGGGGAATCCCTGCAGTTAATATTCCCACTCTGATTAAAAAAATTACACTGAAGAATAAATAAATAAGTGGAGTCTTATTTAACTACATGCTGAAGTATTACAGTGGGAGAACTTTCCCTGTGATTAATGGGTTTTGGCCTGCTGAATAATTCCATTCAACAACTTATCAGCATAACTCCCTGTCACTTTTCCCAGCATTGCTTTCAGATGCATATGGAAACTAATTGCCATGTAGAACAACAGCTGATGGTGCAGAAACTGAGATTGTCTAACCCATTTCAGAAAGTTCCATCTAGTTTTTTAAAGAATAATCTCACTGTCATGAAAACTCTTCAGGTCCCAGGTAAAACTCGTTTAGAGAACTATAAAAAAATGTTTTAAGGCACTTTTTCCACAAGGGAAAAAAAGCAAGCTGGAAGTTTAAAAACTATTCTGTACCCACTATAAGGAAAACAGGAAATTAAATATTGGCCACAAGATATTTTTCCAAAGTTTATTGATGTAAGGGTTTTAACAATGTGTTTAACTGTGTAATGTGTCCAGCAGTTGTTACCATGAAGCTTCTGCTTTTCTATATGGCATTTTGCTGCCCCCATTTTAGAAGTATCTACATCACAACGGGTGTAAAATTTCTTTTTAGATTTAAATTATGCTTATTAAAAACTTCAGAATTGCCAGGAGAACCACTGTGATGAAAACCCTCTTATGTATTTTTCCAAGAAGATTTACAACCTACATTAGGCACAGCACTCAGCCATAAAATCAAGTGAAATGTGCAGACCTGACACACTTCCTCTGTGCAACAGAAATTAAAATATATATCCCATAAATGTTGTCATAGTAACATGTGGGAAACATTAAAAGAAGTCAACATGATGAACAGGTATAATTTATACTTCTCTAAAATCTTACCCCACGCATTGCTCATAAATCATCCAGCCTGAGTCTGTAGTAAAGAGATGTTCAACTTTCCATCCTGTAGTCATAGTGTTCCAACTAACAAAATAAGTAGTGGAAAAAATGACTCAATGTCAATTGGGTCTTATAATCTGCTCAGTAATAGAGATATACATGCTTTAAAACAAAGCCAAAAAAGGCCAATATCAATCCAGTTTCTAAATGGTTTCTCTATGTATTGACCTCAATAGAATTTACTTCATAGAATTGTAGAACAGCAGGTAATAAGAGATCTCAAGGATCATCTGGTATAACCATTCTTGGCAAAAGCAGTCTGTACAAGACAACCCAGCACCTGGTCCAGGTGAATCTTAACAGCATCTATGTCAGGGAATCCATCGCTTCCCTGGGAAGATGATTTCAATGCACGATTGTTCTCACTGTGAAAAAATTTCCTCTTGTGTCCAGTTGAAATCTCCCCAAGAGAAACTTGTATCCATTTTCCCTTGTCTTTTCCATCTTCTTTGAACACGGTGACAAGGTCTCCCCTAAGCTTCCTTTTCTCAAGACTGAACAAATGCAGTTGTCTTAGTCTTTCCTCATACGGCTAGCTTCCAGTCCTCCTGGACAATCTCAAACTGAAAATCAGGTCCTGCAGAGGGTGGAAGCAAAGAGAAGTAGCCTGAGAGAATTACAGAGAAATTGTCCAAGCAGCCAGGGATCAGGTTAGTAAAGCTAAAGCCCAGATAGAGTTAAAGCTGGCCAGGGGCATCAGGGGCAACACGACAGCCTTCTATAGGTATGTCCAGTGACCAAAGGAAGACTAAGGAAAATGTGGGCCCATTCAGGAAGGAAACAGGAGACCTGGTCACCAAGAACACGAGAAGCCTGAGGTATTCAACAACTTTTGCCTCAGTCTTCACTGGTAAGAGCTCTAACCACGTCACCCAAGTTACAGAAGGCAAAGGCAGGGATTCGGAGAATGAGGTACCACCCACTGTAGAAGACCATGTTCAAGACAGCTGAGAAACCTGAAGGTCCAGAAGTCCATAGGACCTGGTGAAATTAACCCAAAATTCAGGGATCTAGCAGATGAAGTTGACAAGCAGTATCCATCATATTTGAGAAATCATGGCAGTTTGTTGAAGTTCCCACTGACTGGAAAAGGGGAAACAAAACTCCAATTTTTAAAAAGGGAAAAAAGGAAGACCTGTGGAACTACAGGCTGGTCAGACTCACCTCTGTGCCTGACCTCTTGAGGTGGTTGATCTTCTGGTTCACATCTTGGGAGGCACTTAAAGGACATTCGTTGCTGCTCTGTTTGGCCTGGCTTATTCCCCAGCTGGTTGCGATGGCATGAGCAATTCCACTTTAGAAAGCCAGCCCCTCGAGTCTTCCAGTTTACTTGCATGTTTAAAATCAAGAACATGCACAAGGTTTGCAGAACTGAAACTTAAATCAGTGCTTTAACCATATCTGAGGCAACACATTCCTATGCAGGCTTTTGGATCCCTACATATTCCCTATAGCCCAGACTGCACACTAACGGAAATCACTATAAGTGCTGCTTGCCCCAGTGGTACAAACTACTGCTACCTAATATTTGGGATAACAAGTTCCAGCAAAACCCTTCAGAAAAGATTGCTGGCCCTAAATATTTCTAGATTTGGCTGACATTTTGGAAGTGCCATGAAGCTGCATATTCACATGTACATCTGCAAGGGAGCTCCTGCAAAAGAGAGGAACTCAAAATCTGCAGCACTTGAAACCTTAGTGAGCAAATCTTTCCTGCATGGTTTAGCCTAAAGGATTAGTTTCTTTAAACAGCTAATTAGACCAAGGCTTTCTAAGATATTTCTTTTTCATAGAAGGCCTGTGATTCACCCACATGGAAAATGGAAATTAAAAAAAACAGTGAAAGCACCTGCAGCCTGGCCTTATATATAGTTTCATATAGTCTTATAACTTCAACAGCCATAAGTACTTTGACAGGATCTAGTTGGGGTCTATAATGCCCCCCTCTGGAAATTAAAGCCCTCTGCCTATTTTTATGCCCAAACTAATTTAGTTCAAATTATTTTTAATGTATTTTCAAGCCTACATTGACAGTAAAATAACTTTGTACAGTTGATTTACATAAAAAAATACTTCATAGACTATCAAGTGAATAAAAGACTTAAAAACATCCAGCCACTATGTCACAGGTCGTAACAGTTCCTAAGAAGCAATCAAACATTTGACATATACAGAATTATTTTCACGGCTTTGGGGGGATATTTTGCATATTATGTGATGTGTAATAATAGCTATGACACTTTTTCAGTTTTTAAAAACCTATGGGGCTAAACAACAGGCAAAAGAAATAATACCACCAGAGATACAGGAAAGTAGTATAAAAGGTCTTCTTTAAACTAACTAAAGTCTGGCTCTTCAAAGCTGAGCACAAGAATCCAAATTTAACTCACCCCATTTGAGTTAATGTCCATTATTACAGCAACAAAAGGGATGGGGTACCCAGGAAAAGCATCTGGGCTAACCTGCATTGAAGCTGGTGGCACAGCTGCGGAGTATCCACAACACAGAAATGTCACAGAGCTGCTGAGCAGGCACCTGACTGAGGAGAGAGGAAGGTGGGAACAGCCCGAGTAGGTAGAGAGTAGGGAGAGATCAATAGCAGAGTCATACCAGGTTCAAGCCAGTGGTTTCTGTGGGATTTACACCAGCCTGTGGAGTAAATTCATGGGTAATTTTGCAAGGAGAGGGGAGGTGTGAATTTTCTTTCAAATGAGGGAGGAGAGAGTAATCCTGCATTTGTCCAAGAGCAACACAGGTTATATTGCTGCTTACTTTTGGTGCCAGTAACACTCCTCTCATATCGTATCCTGAATGCACCCCAGAAACACCCCAAAAAGCAACCCAGGATTACCTGAGGGTTAACCTGCTTTGTGTGGAAATTGTAACTCTGATCTCAGCAGGGCCAGGAGATTTCTTTTGCAGAAATCCACACTAGTCAGGTCAAGACCTATATCACTTAGTGTCCTGACTACCGTAGTGGCCATCAGCAGTTGTTAAGAAGCTTTTCAGAGTGTACAAGTTTAGGAGTACCAGAATAAGGTTAGTTATAAAGATACTCCCTAAATTGCGGTGATCAACTTTCTGAGCAAAACCTTAATCTTCTTTGAGACATTTTAGCTTAAGATTGTAATATTTTAATGTGACCAAATATCTTTAGATTATGTGAAAGGTCATTTTCTCATACAATACAAAGATTACCAGCAGAAGTCAAGGAATTTCGTAGAAAAAAAAAACTAAGCGAAGTATCTCAGTCTTTTAAGCATAAGCTGAATAGAATTTTGGTTTTACTTAACAAAGCATATCCTAAAATAGTTTGCCAAAAGACTGCTAGGCAGATTCTCAGCAGAGAGAACTGTATATCTATTCACTGTCTCCCTTTGAAGTTTAAAATATAAATTGCTTCCCCTGATTCAGTATTTTTTTAAAAAAAATCCCAAGTTATTTAAAAAAAAAACACAACTACAAGCCTTCCTTATGCTTTTCAGCAGGATCTTCTAATATAAGAGTTTAATTTTGTGGATGGTCTTTCATAAAATACAATTTTTGCTTTGGAAACACACTGTTCTGCTGGCTTTTTACTGATTTCTTTATAGAAATGCCTCTTAAGAACAGTGTACTTCACAATGTTTTATATGAAAGTGTAAGTTATTCATGTGCTTATTTTCTTATGTTGTCCAAAAGAATCACCTTTTCCTGAAAATCCAAACTGAAATGAAATGTTTTCCTATGAAATTAATTATGTTGAAAGCATTTGACCACAGCACTTTTCTATCTATTAAAATGAAAATCCTGAAGATCACATCACATATACTTGATCCAAACCATTGAGCCGCACTGATTTATATAATCTAAACTACTTTACTCTATTTTGAATAACTGTGTCCATTTTCAACAGGATTATGTTACTCCTTTGCTTTCATTTCAGAAAGCAACCGAGTTCTGAAATCCTAATTTTCATTCAACTGGATATATTAGAAAAAATAGTGAAATGTAAGGCATCTAATCACTGGGCTCTTACCCCTTGTTGAAAAGCAGCCACAGAGTTTGGAGAATGTCCAGCATTAAAATTAATGAGTGAGTGTGATCCACAGAGAAATAACTTTAACCAAATTTGGCTAGACCTGAAAGTCTGCTTTTTTATTGTTTTTGGCATCTGGAACTGTATTTGTAATGGATTCACTTCCTTTGAGATAGGTAGTGAAAGAAAGGTACATAGTACTAAACTTGAACCTTCTGTGGTTTCTTTACTTTTTTTTCCTCCCCCCTGAGATTTAGATAGCATTAATTACTTGGTAACCAGAAAAGTCAATTGTCTGACAGCATTTGGTTTTATTTCCAAGACGTGAGTCCTATGCTAAGAAATGACATTCAGTTGGGATCAATGCTAGAAATGGCTTTTGGCTCTCACTTCTCCTGACCATGGACTGTATAAGCTCAGAGAACCTCTTGAACACAAGACAACCAGTAACTTAAGCAGCCATGCTTCATGAAATGAATCAGATGCAAGAGAAGAAATCAGTGTAGTTGATATGTATATAACTAATCTGGTGAGATTAGAATCTAACTGCCTGATGGGCAGCAACACTAAAGACAGCAGATCATAGAATGGTTAGAGTTGGAAGGGACCTTAAAGATCATCGAGTTCCAACAAGCACCATGCTTTCTTTTTCCTGTCATTTTATATTGCAACATGACTATGAAAACATCAGGGACACCCTCTGTGACCAACATTTTACCCATGAGAAATGGACCTCAACCACTGAACTAACACATAGAGAACTGTGTGAACCTCTGCACATTATTGTCCACTAAGCCTGACACTGGATGGGTGAATGGATGAAGTTTTTTTTTCTTTCTCTATGGCTAACAGAGCCATGCAAGCACAAGGCTGGGTATTAATGGGACAGTTTCCGCAGGCATCTGCCTCTAAGGATCTGCAGCAGACAGCAGAAGGTGGCATCTGGGAGACCTGCAGCACTAAAATCTTTATATGAACTAGCAGCCCAAGGTTCTCCTCTTATTCAGTGTTGAGAAATGAACACTTCTAGGACACCAATCATTGATTCACGTACCAATTTAGGATGAGATGACTGACACCAAAAAAAAATTACTGTTTACTACTACCACATACTACAAATTGCTATGTAATACTGCCCATAAAAAAACCTGGTCACCTCAGGCCTATGCTTGTGTTCATTTACTCATGTATATCTCTGTCGGGTTTGAGGAAACTCACCCAGGTTTCCCAGCAGGTGCTGTAGGTAAATTTTAGAAAATACATATAGAAGACACACTTTTCTGGGTCTGCTCTTCACTGGCAGGGAAATCATAGAAGTAGCAGGCAGAAGGGTCTAGGGAGAATTAGGAGCTCTTCTTTTAAAAAAGAAGAAATACAGAATTAAAGCCTTCAAGAAAGCTAAGCAGAATAAATACAGGGAGCTGGCAGTTAAAATCCTGTAGAAAAATGTGGAAAGAAAATGGATTGGGCAAACTGGCAGTTCCATTAAAAATAAAAATGGAAAAAAATTAAAGCGTTTGAATAAAGTATCATGAGACAAAGAGAAATAGCAGAAAAAGCAGAGGAAATAAAAGAGGTGGTCAGCTAAATCTGACATCTTTGATAACCTGAACAATACAGAGGAACCAGGCAGAAAAACATCTCAAACAGCTAGGGACAAGAATTAAAGCAAAGCAGAAACTAAGACACGAAATCAACACAGAATGAGATGCAATTAGCAAGCAATATAAGGAATAACAGGAAAGCATTTTATAAGTCTATTAGATAGTCAGAGGAAGGTCATGGAAATGGTCTTACCACCCAGTAAAAAGTGAAATCCAGGAAAAGAAGATATCAAGAAACAGTATCTTTATGGCTTGATTAGAACAGCTGACTGTCAACAGACAACAATCCTGTAGTCAACCACTGCAACTGATCTGATGGCAGATTAAGGAAAGAGTTAATCAGAAATTACTCAGATAATTAGGGACTAGGTAGATAAATTAGATCCCCATCAGTTGTGAGTGATTAGGGAGGAGTACACATTTGCTTCATCTGTGCTCTGAGCTGACCTGTCACACTTCACCTGCAGCCTCAGAGGCTCTGTAGGTTGATTAGTTTGGTGTGAGCCCAAAACCAGAGACCCAAGATTAAAAAACATACCAGCCTTCCTGCTTCTTATTAAATGCCTAAGAAGAGATGTGTAAATACATCTGTTCTGGTTATTTTTACCTTGGTTCAAAAATGCAAAATCAGGTAGTGCTTAGGAACCCTAAACAAAGACAGCATAAATAGACGATAATTTCCTTATTTTGTTCAACAGTGTGAAACGGCCAATAAACTTCAGTACCTGTTTAGGTAACTTTGCTTTAGAAAGCTCTGTTATTTTGAAGATCCTCTTAGCCATCCAGAAACTGTCCTGGCACAATACAAGCTGTCAACAAGTAAGAGGATGGCACCGCTCACAGCCAGCGTGCTGGAAAAGCTAAGAATGAAGGTATTTATCTAATGTGGATAATTAAGATATTGGGGGTGAATGGCAGTTTTCGGGTAGCTATATTCACCTCATGCAGAATATAGCAAAAAGCTCTTTTTAAAATCTATTGCTTCACTTAACAGTTATATTTCATCTAAAAAACTCGTATTTTACCAATACTTGAGGTAACTATTTGCATGACTCAGAAATGTTTGAGAGTGTTCTTTTCCCAGTAGAGCAGTGTATGACACTGATCTGTTTGCCAAAGAGAGAGATTTAAGTTACTATTACTAGATACCAAGGATAACTTACAAACATCTTCAAAGTGTTTGGAAAGCTAGACCTTAGATCTTGAGGAGAGAAACGGTGATGAGCTGCACCATGGAGCAGAGACATAGTGGTGCGTAAGAGCTGCTTTCCTTTCTCCTTCCCCCAGCTTCAGAATAGCTTGTTTTGTTGCAACCTTTACATCTAGAAATGGTTGCTATGACAGGGTAAAGGTTGTCTGCTGGTGCTTCTCTGTGGCAGAGAACACACAATTGTGAACAAATGGGGCAAGAAATCTGCTGGCAGCATTTGTTGGTAATTGCAACTCCACCTTACTCTCAGAGGACTCTCTGAAAAATGAGAAATTAAAATGTTTTTAAAATGCACTTATAAAGACCTGTCTTTTGTAAAAGGTGTTTTAAAAGCATTCCAGTACCTGTTTTTTTTCTGGTGGCAGTAATCTGTGAGTAACAGAAATCCAAAGTATCTTTAAATATCTTTAACATCTAAAAGGAAATAAACTATTTACTCCATCTTACACATTCTAGAAAAGCTGTCCTCAAGACATTTGCATTAACCATCAATTTGTGTGTTGTTTAGAAATGGTTGGTCTTTGTGGTCATTCTTCTTAAACAGGGAACGTTTAGTTACCTGTGTCCAGTTCCTAATTTAAAAAACAAAAACAAAACAAAGAAAAAAAAACAACAACGACAAAAAAAAAAAAAAAAACCAACACTCCACCAATATACAATTAATATAGTTGTTTTCAAAAATGCAATATTTTTTTTCAGAATGCATTTTCTGAGTCCAGGCTAGTCTTGTATCACTTTTCCTACCTAGAACAGGTGAGAAAAATTTTGATAAAATTCATTGAAACAGCTGGATCTTGAACTGAAATCCTTCAAGTTTCTTGAGCTCTTGGTAGTCCACAGGCTCCCACAGAAACTTGCCTGGCTTCAGAGAGTAATGATGAGGGCCTAATGCTTCTATAGGAAGCTGGAGAGACTCAGACACCTCAGTCTTCCCAGCCCTGCCTTCCAGAGCCAAAACCTGGGCAGGTTTGCTCTTGGATGTCTTGGGGCTCTCAGGGCTGTGGCTCCACAATGGCAAGTTGGAGTCCCTTGCATGCAAGCATGGCTCCCTTGAGCAGTAGCTCTTGAATGAGAGGTGGCAGTGCTGTGAAGTTGGCTGCCTGGCAGCCATGAGGTCCTGGTGCCAACTGCAGGTCTCCAAGCTCCCATGTTATGCTCATAGAACTGGGGTGCTGAAGCTGGAAGTAGATTCATAAGCACTTCTGGTCCATTCCTGGAAAGAAAATCCATTTCTTGATCTTTAAAACTTCATAGCCTACCACACCAGTCTTCAAATCACAAGATGACATCCTCAGAGCCTGGGAGTGTTGTACCCAGCCCAGGGAATGTGGTGGACAGTCAACCTGAAGACCTCTGGAGTTTGTGCATTTAACCAACACTCCTCTCTTGGCAGTGGTGAAGAAACAGCAATGCCATTTTCTTTCACACCACAAGGCCTCTATGAATAGTTTTTATTTTCAAAGTTCCAGTTCATTAGATGTTTTTGAGTAACAATTCTTATTGTCTGCCAATTTTCAATTCTGTAATTCGGCCAACTCTGAATAGACCTGAACTGATGTAAAATTTGAGGACTAAGGACATGTAAGTGACAAAATTTATCTAGACTAGAAATGAAAGGGTCGTTCTGAATGCAATTGACTATGTGTACACTGAGAACCAGGTCTATTAATTTTCTTACAGTAATGGATGGCTGCTAGCAATAAAATGGGGTCTCAAAAGTGCACTGCAATTATTTAGAGACCTTTCTTCCCACCCCTCTTTCGCTTTTAACATCTATTGGCAATGGTAAGTGTCTAAATGGATGCAGAAACCAAATCGCATGCCAGAGTTCATATATAGCACAAGCAGCAGGCAATTTAGATTACGGGTTTGGTTATTACTAACAGTGCAAAATTGCTGTGAATGAGGCAAAGTAAAAATGCTCTCACAGACTTCTCCATTTCCTTCCATTTCCTACATTTATTTTGGAGGTGGATTCTGCTGTGTTTATAGCTGAATCTTATGGATAATTCCACACTGTCAGTGTTCACTTTCATTATTTAGGCACGAATCCTCCTAGCACTTATGCAAAAGCATAACTTCCTTCATTTTGCAAGTTCAACAGGACAACCCGTTGTACATGAAAGCAAGCATATGAATAATTTTTCATAGGATCAGAGCCTAAATTTGCACAAGAAGAATTAGATGACAGAGTAATCTGTTGCTGGTTTAGGGAATGTTAAGTTCTTCCCAAAGTACCAGATGTGGGGAAGAATGCCCAAAGAACAAAGTAGACATGACATCACCTAATTGTCATTATAGAAATAACAGCATGCATGTAGCATAATCCAACATGTGGCAGATATGGACCATTTGATTTAATCTCTTTGCAAAACCAAAGTAAAATTAATGTAAACTATAACTAAACAGCCACTCATCAGTCAGTGCATCAAGTCCATTCTTAAACAACAGCACAGATCAAAACTCCTTCTCTAAAAAATGAGTTTCAATGTTGCAAATAAAACCTGTTCATTTCAAGCCAGGATGCTGATGTCCAGAGCAGGCCATGCAAGTGTTAGTTGATCTAGCATCCTGACTGCCTCCCACTGCTTCAGTCTCCCGACTAGAAGCAAAGGAAAATGTTCCCATTTAGAAGATGTGGGGCTATTTATATTTTGCCCCTACCTTGTAATCACTGGAAGTATCCGCTTTTCGTGAAGCACAAGTTGAGCCCAGCACAGGTAGCTGGGTGCTAGATGTCCAAGAGAGTTAACCAGCCTACAGCTACACCTGTCTGAACAATTAGACATATTTGGAATATGCTGGAATGGAATATGCTTCATCTACTGCTAAATCCTAACTGGAGCTACAAGAATTTTCTTTTGCATTAGCCTTACCTTAGGATTTCAGAGTATCCTGACCAGATTTAATCTTATTTTTGCTGAACCAATGACAAAGCTCCTACTGAATTCACAAACACATGACCTGGCCCAAGTAATCTCTGTGTTGTAAATTACAAAGGAATGATGCAGCTATTATTCTGTATTTCTCTTCAAAGCATTTTTTTCATATTTTAATTAATGAGTTGGCCAACCTCTCCAGCGTGCTTTACTTAGAAATGCTATACCTATTGAGAGTGATTTGTTATTGCTATGCACAAACCATCTTGAGGAGCATAACTTGGATCCCTCAGCAGACACTGACTTCACCTCCACACTGAGCATCAGCGGGTAGACCGGCTCCAGCCTGGGGCTGTCTTGGAAAAGGTGCAGTAAATTTGTGTTCTCCTAGGTCCAAGCTGACTGCAGACAGAGAAAAAGTGTTGGTGTATTTCTGCTTCCATGGCATGGTTAATCCATAAACCAGATGAGCTTCCAAGCATCACTGCTCACATGATTATGTTTAAAATCCATTACTTTGTAACTTGACTATAGACACAAAAAGGTGAATACTGACTGATTTTTCACAGTACTACTCAGCTCCAGTCATTACTGATCACTTAACTTTTTTTTTTTTAATTTTGCATAATTTGACAAACGTTTATTACATTTTGGAAGTGAGAAATAAAAAAGAATGTATTGTGATACGAAAAATGTCTGTTGCTTCCTTACAGGCATCCAAAGTTGTTTGTAGGTCTCTTAAGTTTTAGATCACATGCAAAAGCTAAAGCAAAGATTTAAATTATTAATATAATTAAGATATGGGGATTTTAATAGTGGTGAGAATGAACTCCTGTGAGCCATGCAAAAGGGGTTTAAAGCCTCTTTTTTTAAAGACGGCTATATTTATACTTGAAATTTTACCCTCATTACCATATCAATTCTAATTTGTTTTTTTCAGTTTGGGGAAATATTCCTTTACTGCAATAAACAGGAAGATGCATATATGTAATACGTATGTGATTACATCGAGGGCAAAGCAAAGACAGCTGGGGTCAGTCACAGTTCCAGCCAGCAGCCTGCTGGGCAGATCTGCTGACTGAATTTCCACTCCTTTTTTTGAAATATTCTTCCCATCATAACAGGGAAGCTTCTCATAACACTGGTGGAGGGGTTCTACCTGGGTGAAAGATATTTCTTCCCAGAGAGGTACTTATAAGTGCTGCTGTAAACTTATCCACAAGCTCATTGCTGCAGTTAATCGTATCTGGTCTTAGATCTGTGTGCAAACATATGCTTCATCCCTTTCTTATTTGTCCCATAAGGTTGCCTGAGTGGATCGCTAGAGTTACCCCAGGGACACCACCCCAAAACCTGCGCCCAACCTGCCCCCTCCTTGGGCTGCTGCCCCCCTTCAGGGGCCACCTGTCTGTCCCAGCTGTCAGTCCTGATGGCCACTTTTTCTGCAGAATGCCCAGCTGGCTTCCAGGTAAATATCTCAATGTGAAAGTGAAATTTTGTTCAGTTTTCTCATTTCTTTGACTTTGCATCATCCTAGATAAAGATTTTGCTGGCCAGCAGCTCCTCCCTCCTCCAAACACATACCTGGCTGTAGGTGAGGGGCTGTGGTGGAGCACATAACCACATTTGTACACATCTGAGAGCGCCTGCCCCTGCAATAAATTACTACAATAAGTGGCTTTCACTGAGTCTCTGTGCAGTCTCTCCCACTCAAGGGCTGCCTAAAATAGAAGCCTCCCATTCTGAACATCTACATTTCTTTTTGGCTTTTCTTTTTAATTTCCATAAGCTTGCAGGTATTATCCCTTCCTCTGGGGAGAAGGCCTGTGCAAGTGCAACTGCTGTGAACCTGTTACACCTGCAAAGAATCTGCTAGTTCTGTTTAGTTGAGTAATTTGACAAAGTGCCTCCTACAGGGCTTATCAGAAGTTAATGGGAGATTCAGTAGTTACTTGAGCAGTAGCAGAATCAGGCCCTTTGACTTCATCTGGCATGTCATCCATCTTCACATGAACAGGCTGACAGGAAGGGGATTGAAATTTCACAGTCTGTGATATATTTAGAGATTGTTTAGATTGGATCTGGCTATGGAAAAAAATACTGCGCTGACCGACATAATCATACTTCAGATATTGATCTAGCCCCTGTCTGCTCTAATTTGTTCTTCCAAATCACATTGCCTGGAGCTACCTACCACTGTCATACAGTAATATGCAGTGACAGCCACTGGGGTCCCTGAATTTTCCCAAACGGAAATCAGCTGTGAAATCCCAACTAACTTCAACAGTACAGGATTGTCCCCTATGGATCCTGTGTTCAGCATCACATTTCCCACTGAAATGCATGAATGTTTTAAGCCACAACTGTCTGAACATCAGACAGCAATATCCCAACTCAGCCCAATAATACAGCAGTTAGCCATGGGGCATAGGAAGGGGAATCCCTCCACAGAAATCATGCCTATGATGCCCTATGGTGCTATCTAGACTAGCTCTGAACAAGTTAGTGGCAACTGCTCAAGGAATGGGTCACATTTCCAAAAACACTGTACCAAGACTTACATGCACAGCCTAAACAAAGCTAAAGTGTTCCCAGGAGACCATTGCACCACCATGGCTGTGTGGCTTCCAGCACAGCGTTAGCTAGTTTCAAGACAGCTAAGGTATCTCTGGATGGTGCTACCTTGTCATACTTTGATTTAAACACATTTTTAGACTGTTGCTGAACTGGGTCTAAATATATACTTGTGGAACAGTTCTATAGCCATCTCCATTACGGCCACGGATTTGGAACACATCTCTAAACACTTGGGATGGCTGAGAAGGGCACACAAATGGAATGAGTCCCTACAGACCAGAAAACCAAGGACTTCACCAGCAATGCATAAGGTGGAATAAGACCAACAGAACTCTTAATGCTGTGCCACCTCCTGTAAGATAGAAGGCAGGCCCAGCAAAGTTCTAATGCAGCAGGAAATAACAAAATGTTACATCAGTTCTGTAAGTACAATTCCTTCACTGGTTTATAGATTTCACATCACATAGCATTTTAGTCAATGCACACTATTGAAATCAAAGGGAATTTAATTTTTGAAACATATTTTGTCCTGGAGAGAGAGAGACATGAACTAAGGTGAACTGAGTTTCTTCTTCTAATACCTTACACACCACACAAAGTAATTGTAAAACTCTACCAGAGCTATGTAGATTCAGTATGTTGCAATATTATACATGATTGTCCCCAGGGCCGAAAAATGGACTACCTGATCCTTCTTCCTAAGATTTCCTTTTAGTTTGGATAACACTAGTCTCCTGAGTCATGCTGCTTTTCCTAGAATCCAAGCTCTCCTGTTTAGCAGATCACATAAGAAACTAAAAATTCATTTTTTCATTTGCCTTGTGGTAATCCTGTGAACATTTTCATTCAGTGTTGCAGCCAGGTGTGCAACAGGTTTTGGAGTCATATTGCTAGCTTTTTACTGAGGCCCTGTGCTAGCTCCAGAACATGTGATCCATATTTCTTCGTAGCTGGAGGTGATGGAGTGTTTGCTCTATCTTTTGGTGTCTCATTACAGTTGGTGATGTTTGGGCTCCATGTCAGCAGCAGACACAGTACAGTTCAGTGGCTTGAGTTCAGTGTCTTCAACAGTTCATTAATAGCTTTTGTTCCAAAGCCAACAACATTTTCCTCAAAAGCCCTCAGCACACTCCTACCCAGCGTTACTTACTCCAAACTAGAGAACCTCAAGCTTACTGTTCCCATGACAAGGGTAAGACAAAATAGAGGCTTTGCTCCTAAAGCCTTGTACATCCATACAAAAGCATCAAATAAGAAAGCATAAATTATCTCCTCTCTTGAAGCATTCCTTCTCTAGTTACCAATGGCTTGTCAATTTTTGTCAAGTCTTTCAGAAGACAACTCTATACCTTCTACATCCTTCCAGTGGCAAGGAGGGATTATCGGGGGAAAACTTTAACTAGCAGCAAATTATCCATGTCAGAATCAAGTAGGTTTTAGAAACCATTAATAACATTTTTAATAAACCAATAGAGGGTTTGGCTACAACATTCACACTCATTTGAGTTTGAAAAGTTCATGAAAAATTAATGACAATTGGTCATTTTGACATCAGAAAAAAATGGAAATGGAACTCCAGAAAATAGTGTTAGAAAGGCAAAAGTTCATGCTGTATCAATCATTCTGAAATCAGGTTTTAAGCATATACCATACTTTCCAAGTATATTCACAGTTTTGCATTTATGATATTTTGATTCCTAGAATTTGCAATAATGTAAATATTTCCAAGAATTTCCCTGATTGGTTTATATATTGTGAAGTTGAATATTTGAAATAACTCTAATAGAAAGTTTTAACTGTACATATAAAGGAAAGTGTATGACTGGGTTGTAATTTGGGAGATTATTTGCTGCAGCTAAATAGGTGGGTTCAGGAGTTAGCATTCATGACTAGAGTAGAGAAAAACCACCCTGGAAGATCAGGGACAGAGGTGGAGAGGTCAGCAGCTTTATGCAGGGCTGAGGTTAATAATACAACCCTTTCTCTTTTCCAAGCTTGCAGACAGGAGTCAGAGCACCAGCGGAAGCTGCCCAGGTTGTCACACAAGGGATCTCACAGTACAACACTTCAACAGGTGACGGCACATATTCTCAGCTGGTTTTCACTCAAGTTAATGTTTCACAAGAAGCAGGACTGCTGGTTTTTTCCCACAAGAGGGCCCTACAGCTTCACTCTCCAAATTTAGGAGTGTTGCGCTATTTCAGTAGGCTTGTGAACAGCTGTAGTCCTGCATTGCCTGTAAGAGGCCATGGTGGGATAGATGGTGTCACATACTCAGCAATGAAACAGTCTTGCCAGATATGAATGTGTAAGTCATCCGTGTGACCCTTTCTGAGTATGAGGAGCATGATTTCAGCCATGGTAGGAAAATAATACTCTATTAAAGAGAAAGAAATAGTTTTCAGTGCCCCCCAGTTAGAGTTGAAAGGTATGATCGCAAGACCCATTTTATAAGTGCTACGATGTGGAAGGAACCTGCCTCAGATGGTTGTGTAGAGTTGCAAACAAAAGTAATCACACATGGTATAAACAGGATTGATTTCAACAAGGCATTTTGCAGTAATGCTATCCACTGGCAGGATAACAGGCAAAATGTCAGAGACATGAGACAGACAACCATCCTCCCTCACCATCTCCCAGGGCTCCCTGGAGGAGTACCTTCACAGAGGAGACTGCAAGAACTCCTGCTCAAGTTTGAGAAAAGACAAAAGACATCAGTTCACTAGGAAAACTCAGTCCCAGCTTCTGGCAACATACAGACACAAAACCGATTCTTGCTCAGATAGGAGCAATGTCTTAAGCAGTGCAATGCTGGTAAAAGCGTTCTATTTCCCCAAGTGTTTTTCAAAGCAAGAGCTGGGTCCATGCTTTCACACAGTGACCTGTAAGTGAAAATCAGCACAAGACACATCTCTCTGTCATTTCTTCTCACTGGTGTGTGTAGGCCTTGCTTTATCTAAAAGGAAGCTGGTTCAAACTTCAAAAATAAAGTCCCAGACTATGCAAGTTAACTTCTTTTTCTCTCCCCAAGTGCACTATTTATACTACTTTTAATACCAACCAAGAGATTCTTCTATTATTTTTTCAGTGTTGTGGGGAAACCTAATGTCAAAACCACATTTCAAACTTTATATGTCAAATTCTTCAACTAAACTACATGCTTTTTTTTTCTCCCATAACTTCAATAAACCATTAAAAACATTTTTAAGGATGGTTTCCATAATTGGAGTCATATGCAATCACCTGACATAAAACACCAACCACAGGTGTACCACTAACTCCTTATGCCTTCTTGAACCTCAGTAACACCCTTTCAGCAAACCTATGGGATGCCATAACCTCAATCACTGTATAAATCTCCTCTTGTTGTCCTAACAGTTATGAGAAAGATATAAGGGGAGACTTGCATCAACTCTTAGGGCTACAGATCAGAACAGATCCTTACAGTGTTTGCAGAACAGATGAACAATAGATTTTTGAAGAGTAAAACAAGCAAGCGAGCAGAACAGCCAGCTACGCTCAATACACATCAGTCCCGAGAAAAATAAATGTTTGTACAAAGCTGCACAACCAGTGTGGTCACCAAGAGGGTTTTTTCATCCTGTGTTTCATATATTGACTAATTCCAAACATTTTTTACTTGGGTTCATTTCCAGGTGCAAGGACAAACATGTAGTTAACTCAGAACAACTGAGGGCTCATTTAGGGATGGTTGAAAATGGTCACAATTAATAGCTTGTTCAAAGCTTGCAGAAGGAGTACTGCTGCTGGCCTATTGGTGTTGTGCATTTGCCAACCCTTCCCTGCTGCATTGCTGCATATCAAGCATGTATTCTGATTTTAGAATAGGCATATTTTTGCTTTGTTTATCAATGATTGCGATGTTATTATGGACACCCACTCTGGAAAGAAGCTCACAGGGACAGTATTTTAATACACCATTTGTTTCAGACTCAGGTTCCTGTTTCTATATAGCTGCTTTTACATAATCTACACTCACAAGTGCCTGTTGCAGGCCAAAAAAAATCTATAAAAAGTTGCAGTTCCCTCTTTGGATCAGTGTGAGAAATTAAGAAGTCATATCCTAACTACCTCTAGCCAGTAAAGAATTTAGGACAGTATTTAACTCTAAACACTTGGTAATGTCCCGCTGAAATAAAAGTAAAATACATGCTTATGCAATGAAGTGGATCGTCTATATAGCTACAGTGGGATTTGGCCATTTAAAATATAATTGTCTAATTTTGATTAGAGATTCCTTCAACCATGAGGCAAGAGACATCATAAATCAGTCTCCTTGACCACTAATCTGATCCATCTGAGAGCCCTGCGCCAGGCAGGATGAGAGGTCCCTCCTAGACGTGTCTCTGGGGTGGCAGAGGGACAGACAAGCTGAAGTTCTCATCTCTCCCAGCTGTTGTCTCCAGTGCAGGAGTATTTCTGATTGTTACCTGGGGCCTCCTCAAGAGGCACAGATACTGTTGGGGTAATTCATCTGGTTTATTTGAGACTTCCTTTAGAAAGGATAGATCTTTTAAAGAATCCGTCTTCCCAAATTATGGGAAAGGACTTCATGGCATACAGTTTAGTGCATTTATGTTATCCATTTTCTCTCAAGTAAAGTAACACTTTGTAGAATCTTCTGGGTAGCAGAAAGCATTCAGAGGTCTCTTTGAGGAAAGACAGCCAGTGTCTTTCCTTGATATCTGCACAAAATCTTTTATGCTTTGCCTTACAGAAGTCATGCTTGAGGCAGTCTCAAGCCAGTAAGGTATCAAATAAAGTGTGGGTTCATAACAAGCAAGTGGAGCTGGATGATATGAAAGCTCCAGAACTATAATGGACATCTTTACCAAGTCCACCTCATCATTATAGCAAAAAGTCACTCACAGTTGGACACGTCTCTACCTAATGGCTCAAGACATTCTTTCTACTAAAAAACAGAGAAGACACATTAAAAAGTAACAGAATTAGCATCTAGCTCAGTGAAAATGTCAAAGGGATAGCTATGCTAAATTGTGTCATTCCCAGTATCCTCTGGTATTTGGGCGTAGGGTCATTCCCATACAGGCAGGCTGCCCTCCACAGTCTCTTCCAGCTCTCCTTTATTAGCTTTTTATAGAAAGGACATGGTACAAATTATATGGCACTTACCAGTTCTGAACAGAAAATGTAAAGGGTCACTTTTGGGGGCCATGATTTTAATTTCCTTTTTTTTTTTTTCCACTATATTATCAATTTTGTCTTCAAGTCCTACTGCTTTGACTAAGGTTCAGAAGCCTCCTGGAATAAATGTGTTATAAAGAGAGATTTCCTCGGTCCATGCTGATGGATTCAGAAAGCTATTAGAAGAAGTGGAATCAATTGGCATTTAGAGTAAGTTTGCAAGCACTTCTGCCTATTTTATTACCCCTAGACACTTTCTGTCTGCTTTAAGATTCACTGTTGGTTATTTAGGTCAGGCTTATAAGCTAGCCTCATTCCACTCTCCTCTCAAGCATCCTGTGAATCCTGTGCAGGATTCAATTTGCTAAAGATTTATGAGTCCTTCCCATTTCAGAGTCATATACATCATATGGAAACTATTGCACAATGAAGAGCTGTGAGGTAGTCCCTCCCCGGCTGTCTCTAGAACACCATTACAAACTAATAGTTTCTGAAAAGAACCACAAGAACAGTACCATGGTCTTTCTGCTGGCTTTTTAAATTTAATTCAGGCCCATCTTGGCTTTGTGTCTGAATGTTTTCTAGAGAAGTCCTTGAATGTTACCAGTGAAGCAGGGAAGGGGAAAGAAGATAGAAACTGCTACTTGGTTTCAGCCGCTGGTTCCCAGTTAGTCCTAATGGACTGAAACGTCCAAAAATTGAACCCCTGCGGTGCTATTCAGAATATTTGCTTGTATTTATTCTAGCCCACTGTCTTTTCAAATGACGAGGCACAGTATAAACACTGCTTTTCAATTATCTTACCTCTTGTAACCAAGTTGCTACCTCGACTGCAAAGAATGTGCTGCTTTGCCAGCAGAGAATACACAACCCAAATAGAGCAATAGATGAACTGCATTAGAACTCAGCTTGTCCAGCATACAGATATAAATATGTATTAGGGAGGGACCCCCAGAGGGACCCCACCTGTACTCAGACAAGAGATCCACCTTGCAGAGCCACCAGCAGTGACAAGAAGGAGAAAGCACATTAGAAAATGGGACAAATATAAAGTGGTTATTGCCTGCTCTGCATTATGGTGTCTTGCATTCGGAAGGGTGGTATCCAAACCATTATTTTTAGTAACTGAAGGCTAGTGTTTAGTAACCATGTTCAATCCTTCTTAAATTTGTCTTCTCCCATCTTCAGTTTATACATATATCTGACCTATAGAAGTGTACATTGCAAAGGAACTCATAATTTGACCATGCATTGGGTGAAAGTGTGCTCTTCTTGGTGGTCAGTTTTAAGGCATGGATTGCCTTCTTGTTCTTGTCCCATGAGAAACAACAAACAGTGAAGCTCCTTTTTTCGTTCGTCTTCTTTGCATCTCCCAAATTATAAAAATCTGTTATATTCCTCCCTTTCTCTCTTCCAACCTGAATAGTAGTAATCTATTCAGTAGGAGGATTAGACAACTGAAAGTCTGTGGGTCAGGATAAGAGGGTAGACCAACGTGAATGACTGTGGTGAGTGTCTGCTGCAGAACCTCTGGTCAGCAAGAAGTAGATAACGCCTTCTTCAGACAACAGGAAGAGGCCTTATATTGCAGGTCCTGTTTTTTATGGGGCACTTGAACCAGCCCCATATCTGCAACATAACAATTCAAGACAGAAGCAATCCAGGAGGTTTCCACCTGGTAATAATGAGTAGAGGCACTTCCTGGGCTTGACAGATAAAAACTAAGGGGAACATGAAGATTGGGGTCCAGACTTGGCTGCAGTGACCATGCAACAGGGGACATCAGAATCTCAATAGAAGGGAACAAGTCAAACAGCAGGATCCTGACCTGGACTTTAGGAGAGCAGACTGCATCCTGTTCAGGGAGATGCTAGGAAGAATCCCCAGGATATAGTGGGGAGTAGGGTGGTTCAGGAGAGCTGGTTGATTTCCAAGCATCACCTCCTCCAAGCTCAAGATTGGTCCTTATGCATGTGCAGGAAGTCAAGCAATCAAGCAGACAGGGACAGAATGCCTGTATGGACAAACAGGTAGCTCTAGATAACTCAGGAGTAGTATAGAGACACTGAGTATGCAGTGATGGGATTCGGAAAACCAAAGCCTGCCTGGATTTGAATCCGCTGAGGGATATGAAGGGCAGCAAGACAGGTACATAGGTAGCAAAAGGAAGACTGGGGAAAAACAGGCCCACCACTGAATGGAGCAAGGGACACGGTAACAAAGGGTGTGGAAAAGGCCAAGGCACTCAATGCCTTCTTTGCCTCAGTCTTCACTGGCCATTCCAGCCTTCAGGACTTGCAGGCCCCTGAGACCAGTGGGAAAGTCTGCAGCAAGGAAGACTTACCCTCGGTGGATAACACCAAGTTAGGCAACATTTAAACATCTCCATTTTGGAGATATTCAAAACTCAACTGGACATGGTCATAAGCAACCTGTTCTGGTTGCTTCTGCTTTGAGCAGAAGTTTGGATTAGATCTTCAGCCATGACATCCGACCTTGAGGATTCTGTGACAGTTCATGTTTCTAATGACCCTTCTCCAGCTTTTTTGCCTTACTTTTCCAATCCAGCTATGATTTTTCCCTTTTTTAAACATAGTACCTATTGCATGTTCTGGTCAAAAAAATGACATACCCTGGAGTTATACAATGGCACGATGATATACTCTTTTCTGCACTCTGTTCCTTAGCTAATAATTTCTAAACTTCATTCGCTTTTTTGATGACTGTCAAATTTCAGACAACATTTTTGCATACCATGATTCCAAGACAGGTAAGGCAGAGCTCATCACTATGCATTTTAGCTACTGTTGTTCCTCTTATCCCCACCTACGTGTATCATTTTGCATTTACTGGTATTAAATTTCATCCACAATTTTACTACTAAAACACTCTCTATCATGAAATCAGAATAATTTCATGTCTTCAAAGACTTTTTTGACTATCCTAAAGCATTTCCAAGTTGAGTGGTGCAGTTGATATGTCTGAGGGACAGGATGCAGGATGACTTCCAGAAGGATCTGGACAGGATTGAGAAGTGTGCCTGTGCAAATATTATGAGGTTGAACAAGGACAACTGCAAGGTCCTGCTCCTGGATCAGAGCAACCCCCCATATGAGTACAGGCTGGGGGATAAAGGGATTGAGAGCAGTCCTGCTGAGAAGGACTTGAGGGTACTGGTGATTGAAAAGCTGGACATAAACTGATGATGTGCACTTGCAGCCCAGAAACCAACCATCTCCTGGGCTGCACCAAAAGAAGCACAGCCAACAGGTCAAGAGAGGTGATTCTGCCCCTCTACTCTGCTCTGGTGAGACCCCACTTGGAGTTCTGTGTCCAGATCTGGAGTCCTCAGCACTGGAAAGACTTAGACCTGTTGGAGTGCATGCAGAAGAGCTGCCTCACAAATTATCAGAGGGCTGGAGCACCTCTCCTACCTGACAAGGTATAATGGTTTTAAACTAAAAGAGACTAGGTAGAAGGAAGAATTTAAACTAATTCAGACTAGGTAGAAGGAAGAAATATTTTTACATTGAGGGTGGTAAAACACCATAACATGTTGCACAGAGTGCTGGTAGATGCCCCATCCCTGAAAACATTCAAGGTCAGGTTGGACAGAGCTCTGAGTAACATGGTATCTGGAAGATGTCCCTGCTCTTTGCAGGAGAATTGGACTAGAGGACCTTAAAAGGTTCATTTCAACCCAAATCATTCTATGATTCCTATTTTTCTTAAGCTTTTCTGCAGTACACTTTCATTCCTCCTTTTACTGTGGATCGTGAAAGAGTTCTGATCGACAGCAATCTCAGCACATTTCCCAGCAGGTGACCACTGGTAATTCTCTGTATTGTAAACTTGATCAGTAATTCCACTACTAAAATTTAGCCAGATATTAACAATCTATGAAAGGATGTTTCATCTCAACCCAAGATGATTTATTTTCTCTAACAGTCTTTAGAAAAAAATCTAGTCAAAATCTTTTTGGAAAACAAGTTCAATAGTACCAATCTCATACATGGTGAGTTTTTCAAAGAAACCTAGTAAATATAAGAGATAAAATTTTCTTTTATACAAGTTAAATTGGGCTATTCCTGAGCTTATAACGTTTATGTATGTCTAGTAATTCTAGTCATTCATGTTATACCACTACCAAATTATGAGTAGAGATCAAATTTAGTGCTCTGTAACATCAGCAGATTACGGTAAACCTTTAAACAAAAAACCAAACTGACATTACCTTCATTCCTCTAGCATCTCAAAGGTCATTTCAAAACACCAAACATTTTCATAGTATTCGATAATAAGTTGTATTAAAAGGACTCTTACAAACAGATCAGTGATTTGTAGCTGAAATGTTCATTTTACACAAGGGCTGAATCACTTTGTGGATTAAAGAACAGTTTTTAAACTATGACTCTTGAAGGATTTTTTTTGAAACACAGCAATATCTCATTGCAATATTTTATCAGAGTATTTCAAAATATGTTTTAAAAGCAGGATTCAACTTTGTGAATCACTTCTTGTGTACACCTTTTGGATGTACATAAAATTGATTTTTATCATTGCTGTGTCATTCACAGGCAAATCAATGACTCACCTGAGAGTGTAAGAGTCAGTGCCAGAGCCAGGAATAAATATAGACATCTCACCATTCAGCACCTTGCACTAGGCTGCATTTTCTTTCCCAATTTATTACACTGTGAGATTAAAGAAAACTGGACAGCCTTTACATGAATCCCTGCTTTACAAGACATTTTTCTATGAACCTCTCTTGATTTTCATTATGACTACAGCTCATGATACCTGTGCAGGAAAAAAAAAAAATTACTTTAATTACAACAGAATAAAATACTCTTAATAAAATAAGCCCACATCTAGGAATCACTTTCTTTTCTAATATCTAACTGACATTTAAAAACCAGGCTGACCAAAGTCTACAGGTCTATTCTGGCCTATAGTTAACATTGCCAGCAAAGATGCTTTCTGACTGAGAGAGGGTATGAGATGTTCTTTTCCCAGACAAAGCAAGGGTGGGTATGTACCTAACCTGTAAAAACTAGGACAAAATGCAAGACTCCCTGTGAATTGGTAAATGTGAATATGGATTAGAAGATCTGATTCTAATATCCATGCAAGAAGGGTTCTGATTAACCTGTCTCATAACCTATTCAGAAATGTATTCCTACGTGCGTTTGATGTAAAAAGCTTATAACAAGAATTCTATATTTGCTGGACAATGATATTTTGCATTCTCTTTGCACAATGTTAATAAGGATGCAGAGCATATGGAACAAGAAGTAGCTCAGACTGTGTATTTTCTATTGTGTTCTTCTTAATTTGACATCAATGAAGCATTTATAAAATTTTCTTTGGCTTCCTTCATATGTAATTTACCTTGGAATTTTCAGATTCCTTTGTGACAGAAGGCTCCAGGTGATCTGCCAAGTAGTCTGTTCTTTTAATTAACCAGTGGGTATTTACATCGTAGTCAAAATGGATGTATCATGGTAAATTATACCAGCATTTCCAATTTAACATACTGGCCTTTTTCAGACGATATAGCAGAACAAGTAAATTTCATATCAGATTTCTATTTTTCCCACTGTTTACATTATTAACCATAGAAATATTTTTGCAAGGAATAACTGACTGCAAGTAGCCCTTGCATAAGGTTTCACATGCCATAACTGGATCTGCACAGAACTCTCTATGGTTTTGAATACAGGATATAGAATATAGAAGCACCAGAGCAGCTACTGCTTTTCTAACTGTTATTACTGAAAGCGCTGCTCACCAAGAGAACCGAGGAAGAGGTGAACACCAGCTCAAAAAAGGAAATTACTATTAAAATAGCACTGCATGTGTACATGTTGTACCCTACGCAGGTTGCCTGCTCCTAAAAGCTTACATTTGAAGGTCAAGAGCTGCGATGTCAAAACTGTTTGGCTTTTCAACACTAGCAAACACTGCTCTGGTATCCCTGTAATATATACATGAAAAGGCTGCCAACATTAGCAATTCTATCTCCAGTCTCATCCTATTCTGTAGTTTTCTGCCTGAAAGCCCTACTGGCAGAACAGATATCTTCCCCAAAGTTTCAGCTTTCGTTTCTAAGGTAAGTTGCCATCCCCCATGGCTAGAGAAAAAAGTTTTAAAAGGAAAAGCATGTGCCACTGAAGGATGGGGACAGGTTGGCGATAAAGCAGAATTTATAATATGCTATTATAAAAGAATTGCTTGATTCTGCCAGGCTGGGTTTTCTCATGCACATTTGCAGAGCCCACTTGGCATCAGATAGCACACCTCAAAATGGGAGCAGACCAGAGGTGTCCATACAGTACTTTTCAGCAATGAACATCAGTCCCTATATTTACAGGGAGATAAATAGATTATCTAAATTATGATGTAACTTCTGTTAAAATTTGAAGAATATTCAAGTTACTGGCGATGGAGAAGGAATTTCCTCCAAATACCTCATGCATCTCACTTCACACTGATCTCTTGTCTGAATTTACATGAGGATTTTGGTTCATGGCTGTCATTTGAAAGCAAATTCTCTAACTACCTTGTATTTACTGTATGTTCACAAACTAGTTCTGGTGCATATGAACTAAACTTCTTTCAGAAGAAATTGTACTGCACTCTCACCAGAGCACTCCAGCCCCTCATGGAAGTGGGAGGTATGATTGGCTCTGCAGAGAGCATCAAATCCCACATGCCAAGCCCAGAACCACACAATGTGCAGGTGGAAAGCTGTAGTAGTGATTTACCTACTGATCCTCTCCTTCTGCTCCGAATTAGCTTCCATCACTAAGAATTACTGAAAGTTGCCTTTCTCCATTTAAGTAAAAGAAGGCAAAAAAAGTAACTAATAAACCCACAAAACCATGCCAATGCCAGCCAAGCTTGTTCCCTTGCCCACCTCTTCCAGCCCTGGGGTCAGCAGCCTGGTTGGAGCTGCTCTGAGGGCACTTCCCTAGAGATCATAAAATTCATCACTCTTCTTGGGCATCTCCAGACTTTGGACATCTCTCTTTAGACAGCTGAATCCAGCCCTGCCTGACTCCTGCGACAACATTGCAGCCATCTGGAAAGAAATACAAATGAGTTCTTCCTTCCTCACTTGGGACTATTAACAGCGAATGGTTAATATTTTGCTACAAAGCTCCTGCAGCATGAGCAGTCATCTGTCCCTCTGTGCTGTACGTCCCTGACAGTCCCCTTCTGCCCTCCTGCTGCTTTATCCCCACTCTGTGCAGATGCACCAGGTGCAAGGTGGGGGATATTAGGGAACCAGGCAGGAGAGCATCTGAGCCATTAACTCAGATTTTCTGTTCTAACGTCAGAAGATTCAGCCAAATAATTACAGCACACAGCTGGTGCCTGCTAATACACTTTAAATTTGATAATCTGTCCAGAAGTGAAGAACATTTTTATTCAATGCAGGTTGAAAAGACAAGGCAAGAGAATTGAATGAGACAGGGTATTTTCAACATGATCTTTTTCATTACTGTGCTTCAGCTCTATTGACTTGAAGAGTAGAGCAACAACCAGGCAAACAAAAGACTTTTTTTTCATCTTCTGAAGTTACATAATTTAACAATACTCTCTTTTTTTTTTCCTCTAGACTTGCAAAATCTTAGCAAATCTTCTCTGTCAAAACAATGTCTGCTGTTAACACCAAATTTTCTTAATTGTCCCTCCTAAAGCAGAAATGTGCCAATTACATTCTTGCCCTGATTATTAGACAGCTCACTGAAATACATCAGACTGAGAGAAATTCACTTCTGAAGACAAGCCTGTGAAATGAACATTTCAAAGACAAATATATATGTATATATAGATATATATGTTTGTGAAATCAACAGTCACAATAGCAGCTGGGAAAGAGAAGACAAAGCAACTTTGGTCTGGTGTGGAACTTGGTGCTCAGGGAGGTCTGCACAGGCAGAAAGTGCCTCAGAGGCCTCACTTGATCCATACCCTGCCCTCACAGAGCCACTGAAGGCTTCAGCCCACAGAGAGGACAGTTAAACCACAGATCCCAAAAGCTCTTGTGCAAGTATTTATCCGGTCTCCTCGTATGGCTGAGAAATACAAGCAAGTGTCACATTGCCCACTGTACTGATGGATAAAAAGCAATCAGAGAAAAAGAAGTGAGAAACAGAAAATGCAGTGTTTTCCCTGCTGCATTTCAAGGGAAAACAGACCCATGCCTGCATGTCCTGTACCTCTTTCTGTGTGATGTACCCAGGGACAGAGGTGCCCAGTACTGAGAACCACCGGTGGAGCTGAGGGGAGTCTCCTTGTCCCAAGGGTTCACACTGTTCACATGGATGCCATAAAGAAACTTTTAACAACAACAGGCAATCTTTAAAATTCTGTAGTAAACCATGTGTATATGTCTCCTGGACTCATCCCCGTAAAACAAACTGGCATCTAGCTGTATTTGCATACACAGAAAATCAACTATGTGTGTAGAGAGAAAAATTTGCTATCCCATAATTTAGGAAACAGCGTTAAATAACTGTCCATCATGAGGACACAGGTCTTAAACTATGGAGAAAAACTAATTTGTCTTTGGGTACCTAGATGCAAGTTATACATATTATTATCTCCACTTTATACAAAGCATCACAGGGTCATGCTGACCAACCCAGCATGTTGGGGACAGCCCAGTGCAGAGTCACTCTCACAGGAGAAACATTAAATGACAACAAAACAATGCTTCACCACCTGTCCTAATGCTCATCCTCCCCATCTGACCTGCCATTTCTTCAACTGTTCCTGTTCAAAAGGCTACAAGATGAGAAGGTGACACACAGGTTACAGGCAGCCTCTGCCAGGCTTCAGTGAGGATCTGGTGACAGAGTGTCGCCTGTGAAGCCGTTGCTTGCTTGGAAGATGTTCGTTCCCTGGGAAGGGTGAAGGAGCATTGTAAAGCATTAGACTTTGTGTTCAGGCTTAGGAATTGTTTTAAAATAGATCAGCGGGATATTAAATGAAAGGAAAAAAAAACACTAAAATATGTCTAATAAAATTGAACCTTTGCATGAGAAAAAGATTTGCAAAGTTGCAACTATTTAAAAATAGGCAATTTTATAGCTGCATGAAAATGTTTAAAGCTACTAAGGAAAAACAAAGATATTTTACTTCATTATATGATATCTTTAAAGGTTATTTATTAAATAGGCTATACTGTTATTTTAAGTAGCTCATCGAAAACACATAAAGTCATACATAACTAAGCACATACAATCTTCAGAGAGGCAGAATTACTGCTGCCTTAAAGCTGCCCGGTTTCTGCCATAATTATTCAAGTTGCAAAGCAGCTCCCTATTTGAGAGAGCTGCTGGCCCAGCGTTCCCCAAGCTTGGAGGGTGGGTATAACCTGAGACAAGACTTTTGTTTTTTCCAAACACTTTTTATGATGCTTCTTTGCAACATTTACAGATTAACCCCTCGTTTGTTCAGATATAGCCCACATAAGGGGGCAGTTTGTGGCCAGTGGAAGAGTAAAGCATTTTGAGCTCCTATTGCCCTGATCAGGGTCATGAAGTCCACTGTAATAGAAATTCCCTGCCCTTCAGGCCATGAAAGATGATTAGAGGGATGGAGCACATCTCCTATGAGGACAGGCTGAGAGAGCTGGGGTTGTTTAGCCTGGAGAAGAAAAGGCTCCAGGGAGACCTTCTAACAGCCTTCCAGTATCTGAAGGGAGCCTACAGAAGAGCTGGAGAGGGACTCTTTGTCAGAAAGCGTAGTGATAGGACAAGGGGTAATGGTTTTAAACTGGAAGAGGGGAGATTTAGTTTGGATATCAGGAAGAAATTCTTTCGTGTGAGGGTGGTGAGGCACTGGAACAGGTTGCCCAGAGAAGTTGTGGATGCCCCATCCCTGGAGGTGTTTAAAGCCAGGCTGGATGGGGCTTTAAGTCTAGTGGGAGGTGTCCCTGCCCATGGCAGGGGGGTTGGAACTCGATCTTCAAGGTCCCTTCCAACTCTAACCATTCTATGATTCCTATAATGCTTAAGTCCAATGAACATGGCTTTGTGCCTTGCCATATATTCCCTCCCTCCACATACACCCCACACATGTACACACAGTCTTTACTGCTCTTGCATTACAGAACTTCCATTAACTTCCTGTAGGAGCTTACGAGGCTTATGGTCAGAAAATAAAAAGGGAAAACCTAGAACAGCAAACACACAGATAGACAAAATATAAAAAATGACAGGTAGATTACTGCATGCAAAAGGATTTTCCACAATGGAGTTATGGGTCCATTTGTAACCAGGGGTAATGAAGTTAAAGTAGTCAAAAAATGTGAAGCAAAATTGAAGAAGTCATCTTCACAAGCAAGGAGAAATCAGGCTAACTTCCCTGATCCTACATGACCTGCAGACACTAGCAAACCCCAGCAGGAATAAATATATTTTAAAATGAACATATTTCAAATCACTTTTTCCTTTGCTTATCTCTCATGATCAGAGATTGGACCTAAGGCTATCTATCACAGTAGATGATACCTTCGTTAGAGTAACTGAGGTAGCTACACAGGCTCTGGAAGAGAGCTCTGCACTGCTTTAGGTGTTAGTGATAAGCACGACACAGATCTTGGCAAGTAATGAAATTTTTAGTTTGCTTTCAAAACGGGCTTAGAAGTCCAGTCAAATGCCATTTATCCAGCTAAACAAGTTTCAGCTCTTGATAGCTCCTCTGCTCCTACTTTCATTATTTATTAGTATATATTACTGGGGTTATAGGAATGCTTAACAGCTTGAACCAAGAAGGAGTTCTCATTATCAGAAGCGCTGTACGAGCACACAGCAACAGACAGCTCCTGCCCAGAGAGCTCCTGATCTGAGCAGAAAAAACAGGCACACTCTGGGAAAGGCAAATTGACACAGGGAGAGAAAGAAGTTTTTTTCTGCCGCAGAGCCAGGGCTGGTGATGGAACTTCAACCACCATTTTTACACTTAGGCACAAGATCTTCAATTCTTTTCTGCCTTGTTGGGGCAATTTGCATGTAAAAGACCCCACCTGTGTTTTCCCACCTGGGACCAACCGCAATCCCAAACATCATTAGTGAGCTGTCTAAATTACTCATTATTTTCCAGTGCTTTTTTACTTTGTGGTTGTTGAACAAGTCAGCTCCTCCCAAATAATTTTTGAATTTTTTGGCTCATGACAATCAAATTTAATACAGAGGTAATGATCTCAACACTATTAAGCTTCTGGCAAGTTCTGTAGTAGTAGTCAGAGAGAGGGGAGGGACCTCATTAATGCCCCTACCAGAAGACTACAGTGTGACCTCAGGTCCTTTCAGAAACTGGGCAGTTTCTGCAGAAGTTCAGCTTCAAAATACGAACTCTTAGAAAATGATTTGCCATTAGTTCTGCTGCTCTTAGGACAATCTGGCCATGTAAATTCTGGCATTTGGCTCACAAAAGGAAAAGTCATGTCTTGTTCATTGAAAAGATATGTCATTTTACCTTCTCTTCCAGAAGTCCCACTCTTTCTCAAAGAAGATCCCATTACAAACCTTACTCCTGGCTGTGCTGGGACAATCAGAGCTGTCTCAAGATTTTCCAGCCATATAGTAGTACTTAATTTTTCCCAGCCATAAGGATAAATATATGCACTCCTTATCCTCAAGAGAGCCCCCAAATTTATTTTATTAGTGACAGCAGAGCTGGTTCCCAGACTGTGAAGGGAAAGGGAGGCTGTGGAAAAGGTAGCTCTGCTGGGTATTGTGAAGCTGGGGGTGTTTCATGTGTCCGCTGGTACAAGTCCATCTTTCCCTGCTCCCCAGTCAGCTCTTCCTGAATCCACCCCCTCCATCAGAGGCTGCCCAGCATGATTCCCTCATGACCAACCTCATCTCCTCTGCTTGCTTTGTAGAGGCAACAGTGATGTGGCTGCTCCTTCCCACATTCATTGTGTGGGGGCCTGACACCATCCCTCCCAAAGGGCTTCCTTTGCCAATGACTGAACTGGTCCTGGGTGCAATCCCACTTGGAGCCAAGCAGAACAATTCAAAGTAGAATTTAGCTTGATGTGAGAATACCTGCTGACATGAGGGTATGGCGTGCATTTTGACCACGTAATGTCTTGATATGCTCATCTCCATGCCTTGCTACCTTACAGAGCATCCCAAAACACATCCTCCGCAATGTGCAGTGGATGCACCCCTGAAAGAATCCTGTAAACACCACATGTAAACCATCTGCCACCTCCTCCACAGCCAGAAGCACTGGATACTGCTATCAAGGCTGCTAAACAACTCTCCAATGCTCCCACTAATTTCTCAGATGCTTTCTGTGCAATGGTGAGGCAGAAAGGGAGCGGCTTAAAGATGGAGTCAGCTACAAATGTAAACTGAAGGTCACACAGTTTTCAACATTTCTTTTTGCAGTTGGCTGTGCAAAGCATTTGGAGTAGGAAAGCAACGGGCAATCTTAGCCAAAAACGTCATGCCTTGTGGATGAGGCAAGAAGGACTTTATATATGGGAGCCTTTGGGAAGGAAAGTGGAGGGTTAATGTGACTCAGCAGAGCAAGAGACAAACAATATGACCACAATATGTTGATTTGTTTGAAGCTGCAGCCTTAATGACAGAGAAAACTTTAGAAGAAAGGCACCTTCTTATTGCTTAACTGTCCTGCCATGTGCATTATTTTCCCATCTGTGCAACTGAGAACCTGAAGACTCTGTGACACCAGAATTCTGAGCCCGTGTTTCAAGAAAGTGGGACACATTCTGCAAAATCCTCAGTGCAAATTTCAGTATGTGACACCACCTCCCCAGCTCAGCTGACCTTCCTTGGCAAATCACTGTCCTCAGCAAGCAAGCAGCCAGTTTTATTTCTGAAAAATAATGGATTACAGGTAGGGAAAGGAGTATGCAAAAGGAACGGTGGATGGATTTACTTGTGCAAAACAGCTCAGTACTATTGTTGCTCTTTTTTTTGCCAGAGTTTAGTTTGGCTCCAGAATTTGGGCTAATCAGATGGGCAGTCCAGTAACGCCCAGGGATTTGGATTGAGGAGTTCCAGCACTGAGCTGTCTCCCAAAGGCAGCGAGCAGAAAGCGAATCAGCTGCTATGCTAACAAAAACGAGCAAGAACAGAAAGTAGATTTCCAGTCCTCCTGCTTTGCAGCAGTTTTGTTTTTCCTTGCAATGGCAGTGGTGATTACCTTATCTGTGCATACCAGCCAACCACACAATCCAGGAAAAGCCACCATCCAAGAAACACCCTTTTAATAAGTCTTGGCATTCTGAATGCAGACCCAGGAAGGCAGGATGCCACACAAGAGTATCTTCCTTCAGACAGGCTCCACACTGACAAATAGAAACCCGCTGATATGAGGTAAACAACATTTCCAGGAAGGGAACATCTAGTAGGAAATCGACCCTCTTTGGGAGACCTTTGCAAAAGTCCTCATTCCTTCAGTAGGTGGAAGTTTCTTTCCAGTCACTGGCATCAGATAAAAATGGATTTTGGTCTCCAAACTTATATCCCAAGTTTGGGGCACAGTTTTGAGTACCCATGGAGGCTCAGTAGATGGATATCTGAGCTGTATCCTCCTTGCCATATCCCAGCTCATCAGATTTCTCCATGGTGTAGCTCTCAGAGACCTGAGGAACATCTTTCCCCATAGGATCTTCAACTATTTCACATATTTGGCAACTGAAAATTAATGGTACCAGGGGAACTGGAAAAGCTTGACCAAACAGAGACAGAGATTATATGATTGCTCCGTATAAATACATCAGGAGGTTAATCACCAGTACAGGGAAAGAGCTATTTAATGGAAGGCATATCTTGGCAGAAGAGCAAATGGCTATGAACTATCTGTCCATGAGTAAATTTGCGTTGGAAATCAGATGAAAGATTCTACTCATTAAGGAAGCAGGGATCCAAAACAACTCCAAAAAGGGATGAGAGAGATAAAAGTCCCAAGACAGGACTTGATCCATTTAGGAGGGGATTACCTAAAACAGTAGTCTGCAGCTGGAGAGGACTGGACCCAGAAGGACACAAAGTCCCTAGATCCCTCCCCATCTTATGCTCCTATGCTTTTGATGCCAGTTTGAAGGGCAAACTACACACACATACACTCCTAACTTCTTTGTTAACTCAATCCTAAACCATTAGCCATAAAACACATGGAGAGGGACTCGCATCTTAACAAGGAAAGGGGAGAAACAGAGAGAAGCACTATCTCAGTCTAGGGATGTGCTGAACCTCTTCCTCATGCTGACTAGAGCGCAGTGCACATTATAGCAGAGACCACTGAAAAAACATCCTAGAACAAGCAGTTTGATTCCTGATGATTCTGTTGTACAAGTGACTACCTATTTGTTGAACTGTAATGCTTGTATGTCATGAAATGCTATTACATATCTTTTAAGTAGTAATTTTCCTTCTACATCATTACTATTTATCTTAGTAGGACATTGCATTTCTATTACTTATAATTTATATTGCAGTGATATCTAGATGTCCCCATTATGTCAGGACTCCATGCGTTAAGCTCTAGACAAATGTATGAATGACAATTCTTTCCTTCCCCTGCCAAAGTGCCTAAAGTCTATAGGATTTTTCATTGTAAGGTACCAGTCCAATAGGTCCAGGAGGTGTTCATAATGATTACAAGGGTGCAATTAAAACAAAAATGAGTTCAGATGCTGTTTGCTGTAGCATCTATACTATTACCTTAAAATAAAGCTAAGTATTGATAGAGAAAAAGCAGAGGTATAGGAAAGAATGTAAGAGAGAAGCAGTATTATAGAGCAAAGCAAGAAAGGTCACCACCAGCACATCTGCTTTGGTCCATGCTGTGTGACAACTTGAAGGTCCTCCAGAGTCAACAGCATCCTGTTGAGCCATGATTCTCAGGTCTCTCAAGTCAGAATGATGGCAGAGATTGATTATGACAAAGATCCCATTTGCCATGGGGGAAATGGTAATTTATAGTCCCTGTTGACTTATAGTTTGACCAATCAACGTGACAATTACCTGTGCTCATTCAATGATCCTCCAATATGGTTGCTGTGTGAGCTCCTCCTTGCCTCTGCCCCCTGGGCCATGCTGGAGCCTGCACAGCTGACGAGTTGCAGATGAGTTTCTTGGGGCAAACAAGATACAGTAGTTTTGAGAACCAAGGACATACCTCCTTTGACGTTATATCATGTACACAGGTGGTAGATATCTTCCAGCAAGTGAGCCTTGAGACATCCTGTTTTCTGCCAGGTTCTCACATCCAGTTTCTCACATCCATCCATAGCATTGTGCCAGTTAAAGCCCAATCCATGCAAGCAACTCTGCAGTTGTAACAACAGAAATATATTTCTACTTCATTGTGTCATGGACCAACAGTCACTTGTGCTCCTATAGTAAAGTGCTGAATAACTCATGCTTCCCACCCTTGAAGCTGCTGGTTCCCAGCAAAGCATTCAGCAGAGTTGAAGCAAAGACACTTCCCGCTGCATTGGCTTGGCCATGTCACACTCTCACTCAACACATGTGGCACAGCTCAAGACAGGGCACAGCTTGGAGGCAAGGACCACCACAGTTCATCTGACCTTACCATTTGAGGGATGTGGGAAGAGGCTTATGCCTTTCTGAGCTAAAGCAGTATGTAGCCATGAGCTCAGTGTACACACAGGGCTCCCACCCCTGCAATTATGTACATTTGCACTGAATTGAGCTGAACTAGCACAACTTTAATTTCTGGTTAGATCAAAAAAGACAAAATCATGAACGAATTCTCAAATGCTGAGAAAACAGGGTAAAGGTACCACTGTGAGTGAGATTATCTGTTGCCTTGTATCTCACAGAGTGGCTCTCATTCCTGCAATATGGGTGGAGACAGTCTTTCTTCCATAGGACAACGTTATATACCACCTTGGCCTGGAGAAAATGAGCAAAGTTCAGTGGAGAACTGGCCCCAAAACAGTTTGGGACAACTGAGTGTGGGTGAAGCCTTTAAAGCAGCCACATAATTCCACTTGCTCCCAGCAGGTTTCTTTCCACCTTACTACAGAGTTGAGCTTTAAACCTGAGCGGCAGCTTTACTGTGTTTTCCCCAGCAGTGTTACCCCAGGGCCCTGCTTAAAGAGAGCATCTTTGAGGAACAGTGTCTAA
Organism: Pedionomus torquatus; assembly: GCA_013398155.1. NCBI lineage: Eukaryota > Metazoa > Chordata > Aves > Charadriiformes > Pedionomidae > Pedionomus > Pedionomus torquatus. The sequence continues at coordinate 58,413 of VZRU01010639.1, forward strand.
GACGAAATAAAATGCACAGATTTCTCGGGTGAAAACGCTTAATGCAGCTCGTCAGGGAGACAGATGGCAGCTTCCCTCCCAACAGGCACTGTGGGGGCTGAGTTTGCTCAACTCCCTCTCTCTGCACTTTGATGTATTCCAGCAGCTGTATGAAATTAATTCCAATAAATTAAACCTCTTGTAGGGACAAACGATCCAGATGAAAACTATAGCGCTAGGGGCAATCAGCCATTTGAATCAGTGATCTCGGAGACAGGGAAGCAGAACCCTTTGGCTGTAAGGCTCCACTTGTTGGCTATATCATAGGCATTTGCTGAGGCAGCCAGAAAAGGCTCTGTCAGCAAGGAAAATAAAATCAGGATCCAAAGCTTGGTCTCTATGGGCAGTGCCAGCCCATTGACTTACAGAGGTCAAAAATTAGCCCAGCATATCCAAAGCCTGAAAGCCAATCTTCCCTAAGCACCTTGAGAAGGCTCTTTGCCCCCTCTGTGACCAACTTTGTCAAGAGGAAAGGAAGCTCAACCCATTTGAAACACACAGGTCTAAGACTAGCATTCAGCTAAATCTTTGCAAATTTAACTTTGAGTACACTGGTGTCTTTGCTGCACTTATAAAGCTGGTTATGTCAGTTGTTCACTTTGTTTTAAGGCCACTCCATTGAATGTGGCACTGTACGTTAGACTCAGGGGGCTGAACGATGAAGGAAGAGCATCTGGAGCAGTTGCTGCGCTGCCAGCATCAACCTCTTCTCAGCTGTGCAGGAGGCAACCGTGACACTCATCAGGGCCATTGCAGGATGTTTTTCCTCCTAAACTTTAGGAGTAGAAGAATTTTTCAAGGATGTGACCACTAATTTCAAATTTGTTTTTGTGAACATCATACTAATGTGCCCGAAGATATCAAATCTTCAAAATGATAAAGAATGTCTATGGATTTATATTTCTTTTTTCTTTTAGTATTCCTTAATATCAGTCTGCATTTTTAAATGTCCTTTCACCTAGATGACCCTTTGCAACTACAGAATTGTTTATCCTCATTGCATGAAGTATCTCAAATTGAGAAATACATTCATTTTTCACAATGAAAACACTAACATTACTGAGTGATAGAACATGAGGAAGGAATCAGGAAACTTGAGTGACAATCCTCTTTTCCCCCCTAGCTCTGCTTCAGTTTGCCTGGCTATTAACTGGGTGCCAAAAAGTTAAGCATCTACCAGCAACATGTTCTGTTCCTGGTTACAAAGTGCCTTAAGATTCCTTAAGTCAAAGTATTAGCAAGGACAATAAAGCACTTAGGGCTAAAAGAGAACTATTTACTCTTACCTGTTCCTTTCCAGGAAAACTAAGGCCAACATTCAAATTATTTCTCTTTCTGTCCTGTTCTATATGGAGGAGACTTTAACTCTGTCCTTTCCGATATGAACTAAGAAAGTATTGTTACAGGGAAAGCATGAGGAATATTCTTCCCAGGGACTATCATGGCCAAATAAAGTACCTTGCCACAGAGAAATTTAGCCTAGCAGATCTTTATAGAAGCACTTAAATATAAACTCATAAGCTATTTTTCTTATACTATACCATCAATAAACATAGGAGGACCTTTAAGAAGGAGAAGTGATTTTGTGTATGTATTTTGTTAATGTGGAGCTACCTTTGAACCTGAGACCCTGATGAGGTCTATCCCTGCTTAGAGTACCCTGGCCCCCATTTTGCCTCACACTCTGCAAAATAATATACCCCAAAAGCCTAGGCCTCAAATCACCAAAGCATGTAAATTTTAAACACAAATTTTCACAATTTTAAGCACCAGTTTCAATTTCATATATGGATCAGAATGGCATATGTTTAATCTTCTGCTTCTGTAACCCACTCACCTACTGATGGAGGATTTTATATACTGGTATAAAATGGATGTGATTGATAGTCTTGTTCTCACTCAAAAGATCAGAGGTGTCCCTCTGAAATGACCATTGGAAAGAGTGTCACAACAGTCTAACTGTCTGAGAAATGAGGCCTCTGGACTTTGAAGACTTAATTACTATCCATTTGAAGCCCTTCAGGCTGATAACTCAGCCTGGCTGCTGGCTGGAGTGGGTTCCTCTTGTACCAAAGGAAACAACTGTCCTTGATGTTGTAGTGTCATAGAGTGGATGCAGACACAGCGGAAGAAATATGAGTCAGAGAGATAGCAAAGATAACACGTAATGGGAAATAACCCTGTCCGCTGATCCCCATTAACAAATGAGCATGCAGAGACCAGTGGATAGAGTGTGTCTGTGCAAACAGCCACAAATTACACAACTAATTGCAGTGCCAGACAGACAAGCTCTTTGGAGCACTTAGTCCTGTTCTGCAACTTCTCCCCTGCCCAGTGGGGAAGTAATATCTAGCTGCAAGGGATCACATGCCTGTGTCCCAAAGAATGACACTGCAGGAGACAGCCTTCGCAATCTTATCTGCCATCTCAAAATTCCTCTCCAAAAAGGACAGGAAAAGGTGCACTGCTTCTGCCTTTTTGTGTTATTCTGCTTTCCCCTTTACTGTTTCTTTTCTTTGCTTTATCCAAGGAGCCACTAAGAACTGCACCATAGCAGCAACAGAAGGGCTCTGTATTTAAGGAGACACTGTTACTGGTGGGCAAAGCTGTCCTTTGGAGCAGTCCTCAGTTCCCCTCTATTGGAGGATGTCTCCCAGAAGTTGCATTTGACCCTAAATCTTAAAGAATTTGCTATTCCATCAAATGTGTAACCCAGCAAGGCTTGTTTAATGTTGTCATTAATGCCTACTTGAATAGCGATATTAAAAAGGAACCAATCAACCCAGAGTGCCTATGTTTGTTTCTTCATCAGTTCAAGCACCGTTTGTGCAATGCACTTGCCCAGCAGAGTTCATAAAGCTTTTCTCTTCTCCTGTAATCTGCAACTGCTTTTTCAAATAGTCCATCTTCTCAGGAACCTGCTAGGACCAAGTTAAATAGCTAACAGAGGCTACAGGAATAAGTTGGGGGGAGAAATTCAGAGGTGGGATCCAGACCACTAATCCCAAAGGCCTAGTTGATACTTCCTCCAAAGTCTGCACATGGGTTGGATTCCTGAGTCCTGGGTAGCCCAGAGCCTGCTCACACCATCATTGATCAACCAGACATTTCTCCTAAAAAGTTCCACTGGGAGTTGTTCTCCCATATCTCAGGCTGCATACATCTAGCACTGATTGTCACAGCTCTCCTTTCAAACAAGGTGGACACCAAAGGAGATGCTGTTCCCCTTAACACACAGCAGCCAGTTGGCCAGAGGGCTCAACAGGAAAATAAGATGTCACACAACAGTCATGTTACACCTAAAACCTACACTTGCCTTGGTTATCAGTTATACCTCAACATGATCAACATGAACCTTCAATGTGTGCTTGCAGCCCAGAAAATCAGCTGTATCCTGGGCTTCATCAAAAGCAGCATGGCCAGCAGGTTGAGGGAGGTGATTCTACCCCTCTACTCTGCTCTCATGAGACCCCACCTGGAGTACTGTGTCCAGCTCTAGAGCCCCCAACATAAGAAAGATGTGGACCTGTTGGAGCAAGTCCAGGGGAGGGTCACAAAGACGATCAGAGGGATGGAACATCTTTCCTACAAAGACAGGCTGAGAGAGCTAAGGTTGTTCAGCACAGAGGGCCTCAGAGTACCTAAAGGGGGCCGACAAGAAAGTTGGAACGAGATTTTTTAAAGGGTGTGCTGTGATCGGACAAGGGGCAATGCCTTCAAACTGGAAGAAGGTAGATTTAGAATGGATATTAGGAGGAAATTTTTCACTTTGAGGGTGGTGAGGCACTGGAACAGGCTACTCAGAGAAGTTGTGGATGCCCCATCCCTGGAAGCATTCAAGGCCAGGCTGGATGGGGCTTTGAGCAACCTGGTCTAGTGGGAGGTGTTCCTGCCCATGGCAGGGGGGTTGGAATTCGATGGTCTTTAAGGTTCCTTGTAACTCTAACCATTCTGTGACACCTCACTTCTTTATGAAGTGTGACTTTTGAATAAAGGTACTGTAAACAGCAACACATCCATCTTCTGACAACCTTCACACTTTGCCACTAATAACTCCAAGGGGGGAGGGGACAAAGAAATCACAATGTTTGATAGTTAATCACACATGAAAATAGGAGGATAAGTGGAGATTGAAAAAATAAAATAAAATCTGAAATTGCTTTTGTTGTGGTTAATTACTTCTCAGGTATAAAGATATGAGTAGCCTTAATCTGTTCTCAACTTGCTGGATTAAGTTATAGAAATAATTCCCACTCAGAGAGAGATTTGCAAAGAGAAAGAAGGAGGGGGAGAAAGACAGGGGAAGGGTGGAGAGAAAAAAATTAGGGTTTTCAGAAACTGTGACTTGTTACCTTCTAGACACTGGTGGATCTTGCCCTCAAGCAACTCCTAACTCAATGGTAGCATCTTCAAATATGCAACAGTAGTTACAAGGGTTCTGTAAATCTAGTATAATCTTCCTGCCTCCTTCTCAGATCTCAAGCACTGAGTCCCAAGTGAGATTTAGGGCTAAGGAAAACATGATTTAGGGTGATGGATGGGGGAGACAGACAGAAAAGGTACAGATGGGTGGAGCCCAGGGATCTTTAGGGGACAACTGAAGTGCAATCAGGAAATTCAAACCAACTAAATATTTGATACAAGGTTAAAGGAAATTATCATTGAGAGGCAGGAAAAGAACCACAGAATTTATTAAAATCAGTATTAAAAGAAACTTAACAATAAACATCATAATTATAGAACAAAAAGTGTGGTCAAGGATTTAATACTGAACCCCAAAATCAAGATTCCTTTTTTTCTACCAGTGCATTATTGACCTTCTGAAAAACACACATTGTGATTCAATTTATTGGCCTCTAAAATGATTTTTAAATGATGCCCTACTCTTATACCTACATTATTTTGTCCTACCTTCTAGAAATATTACAACATTCAACTTATTGAAGCAATCATAGACAATTCAGTGCAAATTCTGCCTGAATGAAATCCTCAGAACTTAGCCATTTTGACAGTCTGACTATGGCATTATAATTCTGACATAAAAGCTAAAATTATATGGATGTAACTCATATAAGTGATGTAATAGCAGATGCAGGGATAATAAAGGCATAAGAAGAAACAGAAAAATCTCTGGGCTGTTCTCCAAGAGAATTCTCTGTGGATGAAGCTATTACAGGAAAATAGAATTAAATGTGACACATACATACTTTAAAACACTACGAAACTAAAAGAACAGAAATGTCAAAAAAAAAAAATAACCGTGAGGTGAAAACAGAGAGAGATACCTGATGAAATCACTTATGCTTTGCTGCAAGTGTGTCCCTTTGGTCTGCCTGTAGTTATTGCAACACCAATGTTAATGTTTGCTCCCTGGGCGGGAGTTGCAGAAGACAGGCATGTGTGGAATTCCCAGGCCATCCTCAGGGCATCAGCCTGCCTTGCTGCTGCTTTTTTATTTTTTATAGACAAAGTGTGGATTAGTAACTTTGCGTGCTTGAAATTGCCAAATTTAATCCACAGAGCCCTAAATCCATACATATTACACAGCATTACAAAACCCTTCTTCTTTAAGCGGGTATGGTGATATTTTCATTCCAGATGATTACAGCAAGCAATTAAAGGGATAATTAGCGAAGAGGTGTACAAAAATCCTTAAGCCTCCCATGATCAGTCTGCTTTCTCAATGAGTGAAATTGGCACTTCCACTACCCCATGTAACGTAGTTTGCTCTGCACATACACCGCATTTTTTTCCTAAACTCAAAACCAACACATCAACTGATCTGCTGTCTCCACCTTGCCTGAGTAAGGAGTCTGTCCTTAGAGTGATTTACAGCTCCATCAAGGACTTCCCAAGTTACAACTTTGGGTAAACTATGCATTTTCTGTTTGCTCCAGCGCAGTGCGATCAGCTTTGTGTGCACAGAAGCAGCTCTCCCAGACAGGCACGGTCTCCCTAAAAATATGTCCTGTGCATAGCAAATAGGTGTTTCAACACAGTTTGAGCCTCTGGGCACTCCTGCAATGCAAACAATAATAACTGAATGATCTGCTGATGTGATAATAACAGTGTCTGCTCTTTGCCTTAATTATGGCCTTATCCTGTGTTAATGAGAAAGGAATGAATAACCACACTATCCTTACACAGCAGCAATACTACCATGTTTCCCCACACCATGTTTTCTCAGCAGCTTCCCTGCCTTCTGAGGAGCTAGAAAACAATAATCTTACTGATTGTTGTCCAGTCCTGCTGAAGTTATAAAAACCCTACTATTAATTTGGGTAGTCTCTTCAAGGTGGTTGAACCATGGAAGCAACCCTATCAGCCCTCTCCACCACCCTCCACCCTCTCCACTGGTGACAATCACTTTTTCACCCAGGCCAACAAGGAGGGTCCATGGTCAGGTTTCCTATGCACAGGCCTGGCCACAGCAAGGCACCTGTTCAGGATTTGTAACTGTCTTTTAACCAGGGCAGCTGTCAGCTCTAGCTCTGCTTTTGTTCCTGTCCTGTTCTCCAGACCTCCTCATGGTTCAGCTCTATGCTGCCGCTCCAGGCCTCATCCAAGTCCCCAACTCTACAAGTTCCCAGTTCCAGCCCTGCTTCAGGTCTTTCTTCCTTGGGTTTCTGTCTTGGTTTCCTGCTCTTGCCTTTGGGAACCCCATTTTTGGCTGCCAGTGCTGTAAGAAATTAATGGCTTGGAGATAATAGTCAACCTGCCCCCTTGAAGGAGATGAGGGGGACATCATCTGGCTGTTGGGGACAAAATGAAGGGAGCATAAGGCTGAAGTTGAATTTCTGCTTATGCATTAATCATCCCTTATAGTTTTGAGCCAGAGCCATGTCAAGTCAGGCAATCATTTTAATAGATAAAACTGCAGTTTGGTGTGTGCAGTAACTCAGGCTGAATTACCCTGACCTCCTGAACAAGTCCAATGTGCAAAATAACAAGCCTGTGTAGTATTAGAGGAGGAGAAAAGTCCTAGCATGAGACATTCCAGCTCTAGCACATCAGACTGCTCAGGACCATAATGGGGCTGATTTTAAGCGAAAGGAGGCACAGAAATAAAGTCCTAAAATATAAAAACTACAAGTGGTGCAGTGACTCGGCCAACAGGTCCAGTTCCTTGCCACCACAAAATACACCCAAGTTTAGCACAGCCCTCAGCAGAAGACCAACCCAGCTGGTGTCAGAGATCCTCCAGTGCTGACAGCCCAACACATGCTGGACTCCTGCTGGGCCAGAGCCAGTTCAGTCATCACCTTACAATGCTGAGCTCTCTCACACCTCTTTGTTCCCCACCTCAGGAATATGCTTCTTTGGGTTTCTATCCTTTTTCAGAGAAAGCTGCCCCCTTCTTTTTATAAGGCTTTGGCTGTATGTCAGGATTTCATTTATCCCCAAATTTGCTGTTGGCGATGCTCTGTTCTGCTGAGATGGAACCAAGAAAGAAACAAAACCACACAAAATATATAGAATATAAATTCAAATAAGGTCAGCAATGAACATAGCGTTAGTGAGCAATGCTAATGAAAAAAAAAATCCAAGCTTAAAGAGTTTTTAGTCTCTTTTTCTTTACTATTGTAGGATAATTATTGCTACTCTAATCTACTAGTTTTACCCTAGTGTTTTGTTACCTTGATTGTATGAGGTGTTTTGATTGTTGCCAATTTAGGATACAAAACCTAGTTTAGGTAAGTAGAACAAATTATTGCCAGTCCTGTTCTTCATAAACATTTTGCCCATAGCACAAATCCAGCTCACATTCTGACAAAGCTGTCAGGCAGGACTGTGCAGGGAAAAAGAAAGCACAAGCAACAAGTAGTAAAAAGAAGACACTTCAATACTGACTGCTGCTACACTAAGCCATTTCAGAAGAAAACTGTTAAATTTATATGGAATACATACATATTTATTAATGAAGCATCTGGGGAGCAAGCGGCCATTCTGTTTGTAAGACCTCTGAGCAGTTAGGCAGCAGGAACATCTTCTCTGGGAGCAGACGTCCCCAGCCTGCAGAACAGAACAGGGCAGCTGAAAGTCAAACCCCTTTTCCAGCCCCGGGGTCTCCTATGCCAAGGGGGATCTTCACCAGGAAGGAGGAAAAAGCAGAAGGTTGTGCTGCTGGCTATATGAGAGAAGGAACGCGTTGCCCATGGAAATTGCTACACACTGTAGGCTTATAATCTGCTGCTCCTTCAGACTTCAGTGGCCACATTGCAAAAACTTCCCACAGCAGCAATGTCCAACTGACATGATTTTGTACAGTGTTGGGTGGAACCGAGAAGTCTAAATCATGACAAAATTAATTTATTTCTTAATGTGGGCAAAACACCCCTTCGTTTCCACTATTTGTCCAAATCCACATTGTCCTCGCTGAGGGTTTTGGCTGAGCAAGGACTCACCCTGCAAATTTAGCTTCCAAACAGTGAGGAATGAATAACAGATAGTTTTCAATGATTATTTCATATAGGTGATTGCAATGCTCCATCCCCATAATTAAAGAGCTATAGGTGTTATGGCTAATGAGTACTTTAGCATGAGCTTAATTGCGTATCGACTCATCAGTGAAGTGATCTATTGAAATATCTGTGGAACAGTGAATAATTTCTACTCCCTTTGGAAGTGAAAATGGAGACATGAAGCAGTTCAGAAAATTCACAGTTGCTGTCAATTTTCCTATATCAGCCAGTCAGCATCCTAGCTTTTTTCCAGCTCCCTACTTTTGTCCTTTAGGACTGAATACATTTCGGCAACTATCAGACTTTGGATATTCAGGCAAAGGAGAGAGAAGAGCCAATGCTGCATTATTGGTGTCACTTCTTTCCTGTTACTGTCTTTTTACTCTTCGTTCTAAAAAAAAGAACCAGTTGAAACAAGTTCAGGGCAAACCTTTGAAAAATCAGTATCAGCTGTGTATAGGCCTTTGGGAGAAAAATTAATTTCTTTCCCATGTTTCATGGAACGCATGAGATTCCTTAGCTGTCATATTATATCTTCAGAATATCATCTAGAAGCATTAAAAGATCATTTGAATGATCTCTGGTCTGATGTACATTTGAAGCGACCACATAGAGGGTGGATTTTTCATAAAGGGAAAAAAATCTGATAATGAAGGAATATCTCCTGGTGAACAGCTCACAGTAAAAAAAAAAAAAAAAAAAGACAAAAAGAAAGAAATCTTTTCTACAAACAGGCAGCAGTGTTTATGTTTGTTGTCTACCAAAGGCTACTTAAATAGCATGTCTAAGCAAATTTGTTTGCATACATCTAAGTCTGTGAGCTGCTTGCAGACTGAACATTTATTTCTGGTAATCATGCTCTACCCTCTAAGATACATGGTATTGACTCCTTCCCAACTGGAAAACTTAATGTCTGCAAGCTTTTATTATTTCTATTCAAAACAGGTTTGATTTTGTCACCAGTGTGAATTATAGCTGTGATTAAACAAGTCCCGTCTGTGAGCTCAAGCTGCAGTCTTTCTCACACACACGTCTACACACAAAAGTCTGTTTTCAGAAATGGCCATGAAAAGTCTATACCCCGAACGATAGCAGCCACCTGCAGCCTCCCAATTAACCCTGGCCAAAGACGGGCTTCCAAAAGCCTGCTCAGTCACCACCAAAATGCTAGTGATTACATTTGTATCCCTGCACAGACAAACTGGATGTGAAATCAGGATGACACTTACATACCTGCCTTTTGCATGCATGAGTTCATCTCAGTGTTGACTTGGATTTCTGAGCAAAAGGTGAGAATACATCCAGCAAAGACACCAGAGAGGTTTAAGGCTATCGCAGAAAAAAAACTGCAGTAAAAAACTGTGCAAAACTCTATCTGAGCCAACATCCTTTAACCCCCTGAATTCACTATAGAAGACATATATGCCCAATGCCTTTACTTTTTTTAAAAAAGAGAGAAGAATGCATGGCTGAACAGAAGAGTGGCTGCTGATCTGAAATGGGAGTAAAAAAAAANAAAACAGAAAAGGGAAATTTCACAAAAAAGTTTCATCAGAAGCAGAGGCTGCTGCCTCTCGGGTCAGTGGATGGGGTTGGCCTTGACCAGATTTACCACCAAACCGGGCTGCAAACCCAAGGTTCAGAGCCAGGGCTGCTGCAAGGGGAGTCTGCAGAGGCACAGCAGCTGACTCTGGCCCAGCTCCTCCACAATCCCTTGGGACATCTGCTTGTGGGACACCACAAATAACATGCTCTGTCCCGTCTTTCAGTCTGTCTTCCCCCTCTCTTCAACTCCTCATGAAAGTTAGAGCCTCTCCTGGTTCTGGTCTAATAATGCAAGAAATGACCCCTTCAAATCATTTAATTTTTTTTTAATTAGGCATTAAATGTGTTTTTTAATCACTCAGAGGCTGCAGGATTTTCTGGCCTGTGAAAGTATGAAAAAGGGCAAAAGAAGCATGTGACTGTCTTTTGACTAACATACGCAGCAGTCTGGGACAGATGTCTCAACCTAAAGGTCAACCAGCACTATTCCTTTCACTTCACTATAGGGCATTTAGCTAACTGTGGCACCCACCACCGCAAAATGTCACCAGCCACGCCACCAGGGGTTGCACTGCTAGGTTGGGCACAATCTGTAGTAATAGCAACCAGAAAATAACAAACCCAGGGGGAAAAAAAACACTGTACTCTTCTTCTCCGGAGGCTCTGCAAAGCCCATGATTTCAGGCAGAAGCTGCTTGGGCTGGGAGCGGCAGCTGGCAGCTCTTCCTCTCTGATCCTGCCTGCGCAGATGGTTCACTGCACAGCCCTCAGCGAGCTTCTCAGCCTCTCTGCACCTGCCATTTTTCTTCATCTCTTAAATTTTAATTTCATTTTGTGCTTGTGCTTCCCTGCACCACCCTGCTCATCCTCATCAGAATGCCCCTCCATGGCAGATGAGTATCAGTGTTCCTGTTTCAATAAGATGGAGAAATTGAAGCATGGAAATTAAATTACTTGTCCACGGACTCAGACCCAAAGCAATATCTTTTTAGTTTGTAGAGGTGTCCTCTCACTACAAGATCATTTCTTTCCATCTAGTTCAGAGATAATAATATCGCTGTAACTAATCCCTATGGTTGTTGTGAGAATCCACCGTTCATCGTGTTGAAAATCTAAAGCAGTATAAAATATATTACTGATTAAAGATGATGACAAAGTCACAGTGAAGGTAGAAAAAGGCAGTTATTCCTCTTCATTTTCAGATTTTCATTTGTGGCAACACGACATGCCTCCTGGAGCCTCATCTCCCCTTCTGTTACTGTTATAGAGCTTTTCCAAGAAAGCTCTGCAAGCGGATGCAGCTCAAGAAGAACAGATTAAAAGACAAGGTGTTTATTCTGAGCAAGGTATGGACCATCACAATGACGAAAATTTTTCAAAGACAGACAGAAGAAATTCATATGATCAAGTGTAAGCAATGGTGGGAGGTTTTCTATGGCTTTGACATAATTCAAGAGCTATGTTTCCACAGTTAAGAAAATCCTAAGATTTCCTGCCCTTCCCTGCTGTGTCCCTCAAGGGTTAAACCACCAACACAGCACTCCACAGATGGGACAGAATTCCAGGGAGCTTGTGTAAGCCCCTGGGGACCTGAGAAATTAGAGGCAATGGTTTCAAAACCAAAGAGGGCTGGCCTGCATTGAAAATAAGGGATGAGGGAAGAGGTTGGAGCAAATAAGGGATGAGGGAAGAGGCTGGAGCTCTCATCGGTGACTGTTAGATCCCGAACTAGAAATGACCCAGACTTTCTCCAGATGTCAGCCAGCACCTGGAGCTGCAAACTGCAGCCTGCTGTCCCCGCGGCCAGGGAGGGGGCCAGTTTTAGCACATGACATTGAGAAAATCAGGCAGTTTAGTGTACAGACAACTAGCAAGCAAGTGTGCAGGATCTGCAGCATTAATGTAAATTTGCTTTTGTAGCCAAATGGTATAAAAATTGGCCTTTAAGCCAGACAGATGGTGTTAAACTTGGCTCAGAGTCCAGAACAGAGGTTTGTCTTGCCTACGGTTAAAGTTTTTGCTGGCAGAGCTGTGTCATTTGAGAGTAGGAAGAATTCATATCCCTAAACAGCACATCTGTGTATAGAAAGTCCTTTAATTACAGGAGTAATAAGTTATTTCACTGAAAATCAGATTTCTTGTTGTCTTTTTTTTTAATATTTCTCCCTCCGCCCCACCCCTAATTCCAAGCATTTTATCATGGCCAAGTGCTTTCTTAGAATAAGAAAATGTACAGGGACCTTGTAAGCACCAGGGGAAGTTTCTCAGTCAAGCTGAACCATGTAGACAAGCAAATCCTCTTAGTGGAGACACAGTTTATAAAGGCAAAGGAGATGTATATCTAAATGGCCTGCTCATAACAGCAAACTCCTTCTAATGTAGACAAAGCTACTGTTTATTTTGTTATCCTGATAAGCACTAGCCTGTGATAAAATACTGAAGTATTAGACTTGAAGTTATTAAGTTTTAGCCTCTAGTTGTTCTGCCACTTAAGAGAACAAATCTTCCCAGAGATCCCAAGTAGAAAGAAAAAAAAATAATGGCGGGGGGGAAGAAGGGGGAAATCAGGCACCAAAATGAGTTCAGTTCCAAACAGTTTCAGCATGGATGAGATACAGCCTTTCATAATTTTTGGAAACTTCCCTTTTCCAATTAGAGAATACAGCCGCTTGAATAATGTCGTGTCTGTTCAGCAAGAAGGAGGCACAATGTGCAAGCACTTGTAGCATCAAAGGGACCATTGTTCAGGAAATATTGCCACTGAAATATTGTAAATGTGAATAGAATTAACTTCCAATTCATCTTTCGCTGTCACACTCTGTTTATTTTACTGCACTATCTAAATGAAAGCGCAGCTTCTCATGTGCTTGTAGGTCCCATATCACCTAACAAATATCTGATTGTACTCACTGCTCTTCTCTTCCTCCCCGCTGAGCTTCTAGCAGAGATTTAGGCATTAATGAAACCCCTCCCCAGATTGTTGTTTTCCTGTTGAGAACATTAGATAAGGCCTATTTCTTCTTTATGTTATTCTGTGCAAAGGCCTTTATATTGCTCTTCTAATCAAGGAATAAAAGACACTTGTTCAGCAGCAGAGGAGAATCAAAAGAACATATTCTTCCAGGTAATGGCACGCTTCCATTGATCGGTTTTCTCCTGTGAACGTTGTGCACTCTGGTTCTTGTTAGAAAAGAGAGTAAGATGTCAGATCCCAGAAGAAGTTAATTACACTTGACTAGCTACACTCTGTCCTGAATTATGAGTATCATGAAGGAACACAAGTTGCTGAAACCAATATTCTTTGATCACTTCATTTCTTTTATAGCCTCAACCTTCCTGCTTTCCCATGGTGTTCTTGCAGATTTAAAGCAGTTTTATCTGTAATGAACAGAGTGTCATTCTCTTGTTGACAGTAAACATGCATATCCACTTTAATTAATGTTAGCGCTGCAGGATTTACAGTACAGAAATACAGATACCACAACGGAGGTTGCATGTGTGTGGGGATGAGTGCATGTGCATGTGATGGAGAGCTAGAAGAGAGCAGGGGATAATTCTGTACTCAGCTACTATGACTTCTGCCTCTAATGCTGCAGCTTTTTTTTTTTTTTAATCCTCCTGTTTTCAATGGACCTGCATCAAATCCCATTATATGGATGGGAATCTTACAATGGGTATCAGTGGGAGGTAGGCTGGATCCAGGTCACTAAGCAGTGTTGATGGACAGTCAACATAGTTGTATCTATCACAGTCCTTTTTCAGCATTTGCTAAAAATAGAAGAGGCCCAACTGATATGTGCAATGGACTGTGCTCTGCTGACCTGCTATCTGCAAAGAACAAACTGACTGATGTGGCCAGGAAAGCACAGATCTCTTCTGACCCTATCTTCCCTTCAGCTAACTTGGAATCACAAAATCACAGAACCTCTTGGAGGTCTCTACACTTCTGCTCAGAGCAGGGTTAAGGGTAGCGCAGGTTGCTCAGGGCTGTGTCCAGTTGATATTGCAATATCTATGAGGATGGAGATTCACAACAATCTTCTTGGGGCCTTGTTTTAACATCTGACCACACTTATGGGATTTTTTCCCCCTTATATCAAGGAATTGTTATACCTTTATATCAATTTCCCATATTTCAAATTATGTTTGTTGTTTCCCTGAGCACCCTGAGAAGAGTCTGGTTCTGTCTTTTCTATATCCTCCTGTTAGGAAGCTGTAAACAGCATTAAGATCCCCCTAAGCCTTCTCCAGCCAGAAGCAGCTCAGGTCTCTCAGCACCCCCTCTTACGACACGTGCATCAGCCCCCAGCCATCTCAGTGACCCTCTGCAGGACTTGTTCTGGTTTGTTGATGTCTTTCTCACACTGGGGAGCCCAAAACTGGTCACTCTGCTCTAGATGCAGTCTTAAAGGTGCTAAATAAAGGGTGATCTATCACTTTGCATTCTGCTAGCTACATTTTTGTTAATATAGCCCAGTATGTCATTGCTGCAAGGACACGCATTTCACAAGACCCCTGGGTCTTTTTTGCAGAGCTGCTTCCTAGCCAATCAGCCCCTAGTCTGTAATGGTGCAGTGGGTTATTCTGGTCCAGTTGCAGGAATTTGCACTGACAAGCTGAACTTCATGAGTACCTGTCAGCTCACCTCTCCAGCCTGTCCAGCTCCCTCTGAATAGCAGCCCTGCCCTCCAGGGTATTGACCGCTTGCCCACAAACTCACTGAGAGTGCACTTTATCCCACCATCCCCTTAATAAAGACATTAAACAGTATTGGCACCAATACCAGTCCCTGAGATACACTACTAGTAACTGGTGGCAGTCACTCCAGGCCACAGATCACTAACAATCTAATTTTCCACATACCTTGTCATCCAGTCCTTATCTAACCACGTGGGCAATTTTAGTGATAAAGTGATCATAGGAAACAGGGAAACCTGCTGTCTGCAGAGATGCATGGGAGAAAATGATAAGTGTCATGGTTAGGAAGGTACAGAATGGGAATTTGCTTTATTTATGGGCTTATATTCCTTTCTGCTATCTGTTGGACAGTGGTGTTCCTTTCAAAGCTTCCTAGGAAGTCAGGATAATATTTCAAGAAAAGAAGTATGAACATTGAATTTGTTTTTTCTATTGGGGAAAACCTTCTGAGAATAATTCCAACGATCAGAAGAGAAGCATGAATCCTCTGTGATTCTCACTTAGTGAGTCTCAACAAAAGTTGACACACTTTATCCAAACTTGTCAATGCCCTGAGCCCAAAGACAATGGCAGTTCGCTGCATCCAAAGTTGGGTTTCAAACAATCCAAAAGCAGCACAGTGACCAGGACTGATTAAATTTGCACCCTAGAGACAAGCTTGAAACCTGAACTCAGGACCACCTACAACTGTCTGCTGTCTCTAGTAGGCAACAGTCGGGCCATCCTAGGAAGGACCGTGTGCTATCTTGTCTCCCAGTACCGCTGCAAGGGCAGATAAGCACATGGAATGGGCCTACCAGGCACAACTCAGCAGGGATCGTCCCGCTGAAGGAAGGGGAGATTAACAGATGCATTTATAGTCTGCCTTCCTTCCTGAACTCATCCTTTGAACACGCTGATTGATGTGCATTACGGTTTGAGAAAACCCATAACACTTTATTGTCGTGTAGACAATTATCATGTCACCCGATGACCCCTCCCCACCCAGGAAAGGGGAATCAGGGAATGCAAAGAAACACGAGGGTTGAAATGTAAATAGATTTAATAGAATAAGATTAAATAACTAACAATAATACCAAAGAACCAGTATTAATCCCAACACTGATATGAGATTTACAAGAAGCCAGTTATCAGCAGAAGCTGTGCACTCCCAGCAGGGACAGCAAATGTCGGGCACTGCCAGTGCAACGGCTTCGGGAAGAAGGGGAGGCCTCAGGGGTCTGGCACTGGGCAAGGAGTTGTCTGGATCACCGCCATCAAGGGAGAGCCCACTACACAGCAAACGTTTCTAATTTATATTGAATGTGACATTCATTATATGAAATAATCCTGTTGGCCAGCTTGGGTCAAATGCCCAGGCCTTGCTTCATCTCGCCCCTGCACCTGGCAAGGCTCGAAAAGACTGAGACCTTGAATCTCACAGAGCCTGGCTGGCCGTAAAGGAAATATTTTCATGAACTCAGACACTAGAGTCCTCCAAAAGTGCAATTTTCCCAGCATCAGAAGAAAAGTTAGTCCTGGGCCTCTCAAGCCAGGACAATGTATATTAAAAAAATCCCCAAGGAACTCCTGCAACAAAACAATATAAAGAGACAATTTTGTCTCAAGTCTGTCACTAAAACTGATCTAAAAGAGAGTGCAGAACTGGTGTCTTGCTTCCAGGGTCTTTGGCTGGAGACTGCTGTATAACTGACAAACTTACACATTGATGAGCTGCTTCTAAATACTCAGTAGAAATTGTTCCTGCAGATGCAGAAATGGTCATGTAGAACAGCCTCCTTCACTCAGTAAAGATAATTAGGGGATGTTTTGTTCATATCTTAAGATAATCTCTAGCAGGTTATTCAGGACCCCATTCCAGCTGGACTAAAGGAACTGGGCACATTGGTGGTTCAGGGAGTCTTACCCAATCTAGCAGAAGACACTGACGTTGAGACCCTCACAATAGCAACTCTGTTTGTCACATGGAGTGAATAAAACTTCCCATCCAAGAGAAGTGATTTCCCATGCAAGTGCTGCCCTATTCCAAGACCCCAATAAGTTGGGGATTTCCTTGAAGAAATAAACACTCTCCATGAGACAACAGATGTTGCACATTTGCTGTGCAGATGTGAAGGACTTGAAGCCTTGGAGCTCTATAGTTATCTCCTTCTAGACCTTCTTGTTCAGCGCTGCACCAGGGATTGTGGGAGCCCTGCACATGTCAGTGGGACATGAACCCTCAGAGCTACAAGGCTATTTGCAGAAAGGCACACAAACGTCTGGGGCTGTCTGGTTGTTACCAGCCCTGGTGACCATTTGCAGCTGTTCAGATCTATAAATGTTCACAATGATTTCACTACTGCTGCCAGCAGTAGCCCCAAAGAACTTCCTGGCAGTGAAAGTAATTTGAATACAGTATTGTATGAACAAAATGTTTAAACAAAAATAGATTCTGCCACCAAATAATGTTTTTAACTAAGCTGTAGCTGCTACCCTCAGATATATTTTGGAGTGGGTCCAGAGGAGGACCACAAAGATGCCCAAAGGGTTAGAGCACCTTTCCTAAGGATGAAAGCTGAGACAGTTGGCATTGTTCAGCCTGGAGAAAAGAAATCTCCGGAGAGACCTTACAGCAGCTTTCCAGTATCTGAAGGGTGCCTACAAGAAAGCTGGAGTGGGCATGTTGTGACAGGATGAGAAGTAATGACTTCAAATTGGAATAGGGTAGATTTAGATGATATATTGGGAACAAATTTTTCACTTTGTAGGTGATGAGGCATTGGAACAGATTACCCAGGGAAATTGTGGATTTCCCATCCCTGGATGTATTCAAGATGAGGGTGGATGGGACTTTGGGCAACCAAGACTAGTGGGTGGTGTTCCTACCCATGGCAAAGGAATTGGAACTAGATGATCTTTAAGGTCCATTCCAACCCAAACCATTCTAGGATAGGACAGGGGAAAGCTGTGAAAAACTAGTGAGTCAGACTTTTGATTGCTGTCTAACAAGTGGATCCTCATTCATCAGTGTGGTGCATGACCCCATGCAAGACCTCCTCCAGGTCTTTATGTTGTTCTCCAGGACTCGCCCTCCACTGCCCTGGATCAGTGGTACCAAGCACCACATGTGCATGTCCATGGGCCTGGAGTTGTTTTGCTGGACTGCTCCCAGCTCTGCTGGTCATACTTCCCTACTGTTATTCTATTCCAGCCTTGAAACAACATGAAAGAGTCTGGATCAAAAAACCCTCATTCCCATAGGCTCGAAACATCACTATCTTTAGGAATTCTGTATTCTCTGGCCAAACATACACTCCAGTTATCCAAACTTATCACTGCTATCACGAATGCACTTTTACTCTTATAGTAAATGCACAGCAATCATGCCTTTATTGTTTATGTTTTAGTAATGGATTGCTACCCAGAAAAAATGGGAAACACTGCTGTAGGCAACTGGGAAGCAGTCCAGAGCTACCCTCCTGTGTGTTCTTGGTGCTGGATTTTAGTCACTCTTACTTATTTGTGTCTGTACAAATCTAGTAAGAAAGTTATTCTGTATTTGCATTAGCATGAAAGAGCGTATTCTGCTAAAATCACTCCCTTCTCTCCCATGTGTTCTGTCTCATTACATGTGGTAGAACTAGATTCCCAGAGGAAGTGTATTGGGCTAAATAACTGTGGTGACTATCCCACATTGTTAAAATCACTTTTGTAAGTGATCACATTTAACAATCCCACATTGTTAAAATCACTGTGCAGTTTCTAATAACACTCTCATTTTAACAACCTAATTTTGATTTATACTAAATAAATACTAAATAAAAATCCAATACCTCAAAAACCACCTAACCTTTGAAACAGTGTTTTCCATTAACAGTGTTAACAGCTAGACTGTGTTTCAGCACAGATTAACCAACATCACCTACCAAAAGACCAAACTTCTTATGCAAAAAAAAGTCACCTTCACCACAACCCTAATTTTAAAAGGGTTCAGCATATTCCACCCTACCAGAAAACTATTCAATATGTTCCATGCTAAATATGATTTTTCATTTTGGAGGGGGTGGGATTAAATACATAACAATACATCTGGTTAGTATGTTACATATATTAGCCATGTACCAAGAAACTCGTACCACCAAGAGCTTCAAGTCTAGACAGATTCTTTGGGAGTCATTCTAGCAGTGACAGTGGCAGCAGCGAAGTGTATATAGGATAGGATAGGATAGGATGTCCTGTTCCCCTATCACATCACCAAGAGTGTGCTCAGTGTGGAAAAGCTAATGGAGATGTGGTTTGGCAGTACTGAGTGGTGAGAAAGAGAGTACATCTAGAGGTTCCTGCATCCTCTGTGACCATCTCACCTTTTAATTCCACTTTGAAAATTGAGAAGTGTCACTGTCTAGCTCATATGATAGTTTCCATTAAAGAAAGCCAAAATACCTTATCAAGAAAGTCATTGTGGAAGTAATTGTGCCCATTAATGGACACGGAATTAGGACACAAAACAAGGATTTGTCCATGGCCATGCAGTCAGACAGTGGCTTTAAGAGTCTACAGGACAGGGATTATACATAAGAAAACATTGACATAAAAAAAAAAAAAAAAAAAAAAAAACATTAAAAAAAAAAAAAAAAAAAAAAAAAAAAACACAACCAACAACCCAAAACCAAAACCCCTACAAAAACAACAATTAAAAAACCAAACCAAACCAAAAAATCTACCAGGTACTCCACTCAGCAAATTTGCCTGAGGAGTCTTCCAGGTAGATGGGAGAGGTGCTCAAACATCTCTTCTAGGAAAGGTGCGACAGGTGGGATTAACAAAGCATGTTTTAACATCACATGGTCAATGTCACTTAGATTTCTGTGTCTAATACCCTCACAGTTTTTCAAAACGGCATTTAAAGCAACTTTGTCATTTGTAAATATGGTGGGTTTGCTTCCAATAGAAATCTCTGATTTAACAAAGTGTGGTGGGTCTCTTTTACCAACTTAGCAGGGAATGTATCTGTTGCATGTAAAGGACCTGCTCCTACCCTGCCTCACACGCCTTCCCCTGGCTTGCTTGGGCCTGGCCCTACTTTTCTTTCAGGTGATTTGTGTCCATGGAAAGCTCTCTCAGACTGATGACACTAAAGTAAGAACATACTTTCAATGTTTCCCTCCTAGACCTGCCTTCTAATTTGATCCGAGCAAATAAGCACATTGTCATAATTCCCAAGAAACTGATGTTTCTCATCTTAATTAACTGTAGGTATTTTGTGGCTTATTTCTAGAGCACAAGAGAAACATCCAGGAATCAAAAATATACAGAAGCTGATTCTCTTTTCTCTGAGATCAGTTTTCCATTGCCCTCCCAGAACTTACACCTGATTTACAATGTGGTGAGAAGAGAAGAAGCACAGATCTTATCTAAAGCAAGAGGAGGAACTAAGCCTTTGCAGAGCTAGAAAGGGAAACAAAAAGATTATGGCAATGCCACATACACATGAAAAAAATATAATAACATTATAGAGGACCTGTAGGTGACTACTATTATTCCCAGGGTTCCAGTGATAGCTTTGTACTCTCCTGTTCCTCGCTGGAGCGGGCTTTCTGCCTGTCCATGCATTGTCCATGCAGCGCAAGACATTTCTCGAGAAATCCATCACTTCCCCTCTGGTGCGGTTGTGCCGTACTGTGGGTGGGAGCAAGATCCCAACTTTTGTGGCTCACATTCATTGCTACAGTGCAGAGCTCAGAGGGGCTGCCTGACCTCTTTGCCCTCTCTTGTGGTGGTGGATGAGGGAGCCAGTTGCTTCCAGATCACAGAGAATCAAGTTGCTGCTCCCATGAAGAGGTAGGAGAGCCTTGCTAAGGTCCCAGAAGATTCCTAGGAAGCCCTTATCCTCTAATGACCAGCAGGACCATGTATCTTCCTTCTCTTGGGCTGGTGGCTACTGTTGGGAGACACCTGTTCTGAAGTCATAGCGTAAGCTCAGCATCACCTTCCAGGACAGATCTTGGAGAATTGTCTGTTTCCAAATTACAAACTCCTCTCCTCATTTCCCTCATGTCCTAGCAGACCATCTCTGTTTCTCACCACTCTAACAGGTTGATTTATGGCCCTGGGAGTGGCACAGAGAGCGGGAAGATCACCTTAGTTCACCTGTACAGGATACAGCTGGAACTCAAGGCTACAGAAGGAGCAAATGAGCAAACGAGCTTTTCTAGCCAAACTGCTTTGCACAAAGAAAGCAAACACTTCTGGGATCTGAACAATGGTACAGCTTCTATCCTGCTGTGGGGCAGGAGGCTGCAGTCACAGATATCTGGGGACAAATGAGACACAAATACTGCAAGAGATCCCAGGGCAGGAAAAGCCCAAAGACCTCAAGAATGGTGTGCTTCACAGGTGCTGAAGCATGAGTGGGATGACAAGCAGGGCACGTCCAAGTAACTCACAGGGTTTGCCAGGTCAAGTACACATTAGCATGAAATCTTTGGGTTGTGGGGTTAGAATCCCATTGTTGTAACACACAACATATCACATCCCTGCAGCACTGAAAAAAAAAAAAAGTTAAGACAGGGAAGAACAAGACAGTAAAAACCCATTGGTTGCTTAACCAGATTAACCTGCTTCTTATGAAAAGGAAAACAAGGGCTGAAAAACATTGGGTGAAATCTGGAGTTACACTAGCTTTTTCCTCTTTATTTATTTTATGTTCAAGAATTAGCTGCAAATGCAAACTTCTGACCTTGGCATTTAAAACATCTTAGACTTAGCTTAGGAAGTGGTGAGAGACTGGTATGCAAGAGATAAAAAACTAATTCAAGAAACTGCAAAATGACAGAATCAAAGTAACTTAGAAGGAAAAAGCTAGAGAACTAATGAACTGAAAGAGATCTGAAGAGCAAGTGCAGGACACTAGGACAGGAAACTTTACTTTGCTGCAGTGTCAACACTGTAGTGATGAACATTTATTTTCACAGTTTGTTTGGTTTAGTTCTTTCATAAAATTGCTTGAAGCCAAGGCAAAAGTTTCCAGGATTCTGCGCTTGATCCCGTTGATTTTAAACTCATTTTAATGGTAGCAGGAACTAGCCCCAGGTCTGTGTGCAAAAGAAACCTGAATGCTTCCTGGCACCCGCTTCTGCATTCACTTGCACCAGAGTTGTATTTGCAGAAGGGAAACGTGTTCATTTGCAGCCTGGCCCGTAACTCCCTGGCTGTGGGAACATTTTCTCAGTTTGCCTAGCTAACATGTGACTCGAGTAGGTGCACATACGGATTTCACACACATACTTCTTTCATGTACAAGTAGGTTCCTGCATGCATAAAGCATTGGCTGGCAAACAGCTATGCATTAATTTTATTTTTAAATGCCACAATGTGTGTAAAGACCTGGATAGCTTCAAACTAGGAAAAGAAAAACAATGCTTTTGTAGTTTTGAAAATAAGCCATAATGCAACCTCCAGATTATGAACATCTTCAGGCGTTCTAGACATCTTCATAATGTCATCAGAGCCAATGAGTAATGACTGCTGAATGCTGTCTTTAAAGCCAACAGGCTCCCTCAACACCAAGGATGGGATGCATAGCTCAGGAGGATTAGACAGGTTGTCAGGCCCCCACCAGCAATGGCTTTTAAGACTTACTTAAACTTGGCTGCTCCAGTGTTTGGGATCACTGGAAGAACCGGACTCCCTTCCAGCTCTCTCATTACTTGTCAGGTTTCCAGCACTGGGCTTCCGACACTGGACTTCCTGCCTGTCTAGATCCATCTGCTGAGCCGGTTGGTGTCAGGGTAACAAGATGGGAACGTCATTATCCAGACCTGGTTTTGTCTAACCTCCATCATCTGAAACATGTTCAAGGATCACAACTGTTTACAATTTAAAGGAATTTCGGATGAGCTAGCTTTGAGCTATTCTTGCTACACTGATAATGCAAAAAGGAAGGAAAAAACCAGCACCAGAAGCATTCAAGCAAAAGTTCCCAAAGTCCTTCAAAAATTACATGTCTGCTATAGAATAGCACAGACAGTCCTAAAGAAGCCATAGCTACAGAAAGGCTCTCTTGTGTCCTTACCTTCTTTGTTTGCAAGTGAGTTGGAAGCAGTGTTCCCTGCACTGCTGTCTGAGTGGTGAGGTTGCAGATGTGGTCTTGCAATGGTTTTGTTGTTAGGAGGTCACTTTATTTACATATGACATGAACACTGTTCTCTTTGCCTGACAAACAGGCAGGAGGAAAAACCCAAGAACAGGCAGTGTCCTGACTCTGTCTCCCTTAGCCCCTCTAATAAAGCTGGGCCTGAAAAACCTCATTAGCATCACCCTCACCACCCTTTCTTTGTGGTTTTTCCTGTATTTTTGCTCTTGTGTGGATGCACAGACCACAAACCCTTCCCTTTTCTGGGCACCCAAGCACTTCCTCAGACATCTATCTCTGCTGCGCTTTCAAACTGGACTTTGGTGCTCCTTGTCCCGGGAGGCAGTTTCAGTGTTTTCCAACTCCCTCACTTTTTCCAGTTCACTGAAGCGCTTGTTCCATCTAGCCCCTTGGCTTTAGGTGAGCCCACAGTTCCCCACAGATCAAAGGCCTATTTACTGCAGCTATTAGCATTATCTCCCCCAACAATAGGTTTATACAGCAGGAGGAAAAGTGGCCCCTAATCTAGATCAGGTTTTTACATGCTGCTAAAATACAAACGGCAAAAAATGGCTATTTGACTTGTTTGCAGGTTTCACTTTCCACAGCAGACCCTTTCAGAAGGGCAACTGATGGAGAGAGACTTTTGCCAGGCTTTGTGTGCTCTGGAAGCCTTTCTAGCAACAAGAGACAGCAGCTTGGAAGTACTGAGTGCTCTGCCCATCCCAGCACACATCCCGGCTTCCTTGCAAATAGTCACAACAAACACTGCAACTGCAGCATGGGAATTTGCAGATTATGTCAGAAACACCACTGTCAGATAAAAGCTTGTAGCTGAAATTAGGAGTTTGTACTCTGCTGTGCACTGGAAACCACTAGGGACCAGCAGCTGACTTTGGAGTAACAGTTTTCTGTCACAAACCTGAGTATTCAATAGCTGCATGCCCGATTAAACACTTTTTATCTCCTGTTCCTGTTACTGCTGCGCAAACCTGTATTTAAGAAACCACCCTTGCAGGTGTGATTAGCAGACCTGAGGCAGGTAATGTTGGCAGGGGTACCAGCAGAGAAGTCTCAAGGCATCTTTTCTTTCTCATCCTTAGTTCAGCAGCCAGAAGTTGCTCATGGGGATACACAAAGGCATAGGGTACACAAACACAATTACAAGCCTGCACTCTGGGGACAGGGAAGCACAGACATCAGGTATCAATCACACTATCTGCAGGTGGGGAGATGATCTGGGAGACTGTTTGCCTTGGGCCTGTGCCTTAGCTTCTCTTACACTACCTTCTTTTTACTTTTATCTTGCAGATTAAAACATCACCTCTGTTTTCTTACAGCTCCAAAGTGAGGAGGTGGAGAGGAGGGCAGTGAGGACTGTTGTAAAGACATTTTCATACCAGGGACCGATATATCAGATGCTGTCCCTGGGAAACTTTATTATTTACCTCTGCTGGAATGGGAAAGTAAAATAGCTGGAACAAGCACAGCTCTCAGAATACATGCAGTGCAATCGTCTATATGAGGCAGTTCCACAGGAACCCCACCGGAGAACCAGACACTCTCAGCAAACATGGCCAAGCACACAGTGTGCCAAAGGAAAAGTGTGAGGCATTAAAACTTTCCTTTCTCTACTACCTTTTCACAACAGGACAGAACCATCTGAATGTTTTTCCCTTGTAAATGTTATGAAATTACTTTAAAAAAATACTTAGATACACATTTCCATCAGCAGCAGCACTTATTCTTTACTAGTTCATGAAGAGAAAACACTAAATAATTGGTAAGAGCTATTTCATTGGAAACAGAGATTCCTGATCTAATAACTCAGCCTGATCACTTGGACTCAGAACTACATTTGAGTGCTATGACAGCTGACACTGCAAACACCTGATTTTTGTATGCCTCCCCATCCTCCTGTCACCTACCTGGAGCTGCTGGAACCAAACAAGTACAGATATTCACTATGCCTGGCACCTGGGAATGGGGTTTTAAAAAAACCACCAACCCAAATATCCAGGTACATGAGTTACCTAGAGTAGCCAGTGAGAAATGCTGATTAAAAGAGTGTGCTAAAGCCTTGTACTGTCTTGGGCTTAGGTGCCTTGTTCAGGTTTAGCGGGACATGCTTCTTTCCACTCTGGATTTGCAGCCCTGAAAACTTAATTAGAGCTTTTCACCTTGCATTAATTAACATGAGAAATGATGAAATCTCTCTTCAGTCTGCTTTGTCTCCGCCCACCCGTTATCCTTGAATAACCCACTGCCTGTGGGTTCCTGCCCTCCCTAGGCGAAGGGTTGCATTCCTATCAGGGAGGAGGGACCCCTACACAGCCTGGGTGAGGCAGCAGATGAAGAAGGGTTGGGGCCTCCTTCTGCTGTCTTTTAGAGGGAAGAGGATGTGTTCTGTGTAGCCCACTGTGAGGGGAATGGTCTGAGAGACCTTACTAACCTGAGGCGAGCTTGTCTGGGGAAGATCTGGTATGTAGGTCCCACCTACGCTGAGGAGGCGAGGCCCAAGTTAACCTGGGACACTTGTGTGTGTACCTGTGGTCAAAACCCTGGTGTCCGAAATGAACGTCAGTGCTTCAGACAGGTGCAAGATGCTGCATTAGGGACCCACATGATTCATGTGGCCGAAATGAACGGGAATAATAACCTCCCTGGCCACCCCGATCTCCCCAAAGCATTGCTCTCACATACACCAACTGATCCAGAAACACTGGGAGTTTCAGCCCAGCTTATGAAGGAGCCAGAGCTGCAGAAACAAAAGCCGTCCAGAAGGTGCTTGGTGTCTTCAGTCACATTGCTGTGGGTCAGCACACCCAGGCCCACTAGTGGCATCTCCAAACTGGCAATATGAAAACTTTGTCCTCTCCAGTGCCTGAGTTGGAGCCGAGAGCCGAGAGCCCCTCACCAGGCACCAAATCGCTCCATAGGAGGAAAGCGAGCACAGGAAAAACTGCCACATGAGCAATGTGGACTCCATGGGCCTTAAAAACTTGTAATCAAAGGGCAAAGAAAACAGCTTCAAAATATGCAAAAGTATCCCCGAGAATCAACTACCACCTTTGTTCTACAAAGCCATGAAACAACCTGGATTCCACTTTCAAACGGCTGAAATTTAACCACCTTTCTGCCACCTCGTAGTTTTAAGCCGCTTTATAAAAAAATAAAAATAAAGTCTCTGGGAAAGCCGAAGTTGCGTTTTCGTTAGCGCTTCCCTGCCGCAGGTTTCCTCCACCGCCCTGCGACACCCCTGCAGCGGGGACGGCATCTGCCCGGGGGCTGTCCCCGCCGCTCCCGGCCGGTCCCTTCAGCGCTAAAAGCCCTCGCACAGCCCTGGGACTCAGCCACGACGTGTCCCCGCGACGTGTCCGTGAGAGGGGCGGGACACCCCTCGGCCACACTCCCGCACCCCCTCGGTCCCGTCCCC
>VZRU01010639.1:85581-143934 GCA_013398155.1 Pedionomus torquatus
GACGGTGGGAGCCTGACCGACCCCCCCGGGTCGAGGGATCTTCAGGACCCGCCGCCTAGACGTTTTGGCGGATTTTCAGCCCAAGAAAAGTGTGGGAGCCGGGTGCAGAGAGAGGAGGGGTTAACGGAGTACAGGAGCCCCCTCGGGCCGTAAGCAAAGGACTCGTGTGACTTTTCCCGAGCCAGCTCGGGAAAACCTCCCGCTGTCCAGTTCTTCCTTACCCCCTTCCACCACCCCGCTCCCGACTAGGAGAGAGGGGGGAAAAGAGGCTTGAATGAAGCTGGTAGTGCCTCACCCACCATCCCCGTGAAGCAGAAGCTTTCCTTTTCTTTCTCAAGGGTGACTGAAACAGTTTTGCACGAAGTAGCCTTAGAAACAGCCCAGTGTAAGGAGTAGATGTTGATGCATGTGGAGGAGGCTTGGAAGGAAGGTGTCCCCCCAGAACGGTGGGATGTTGGGGAAGGTGTGAGCAAAAACAAAGCTGGGTTCCCCAGGACAGCGAGTTCATGAGGAGAGAGGCATTCACAGGCGTTTCAGCCTTGTCTGCTCACAAGGACTGATTTACGTGATCCACCTGAGGGAATGAATGGCTTCAGAGATGCCCTTGGTACATTTGATAAAGTGATTGCATACTTCCCCACAAGTTCATTTAACAGGAGGTCAGTGACATTTGAGACATGTTGCCGTGCCTTCTTCCCCTGTGCCATCACCTTCCTCCGAGCCACAGGCGCTCCCAACTCCATGTCCCTGTAGCCCTTTTGGTACCACACATTTTTTCATTCATGTCCTGTTGGTGTTTATTCTGAGGAGCAAAGGAGATGCGCAACCAGCTATGACATAAAGTGATGAAAAAAGTTTGAAGGGGAGGGAAGGTGAGAAAACATCATCTGCACTAGCGTATGTTGAGAAACTGTTTGGTGGTGTCCACACAACAGTGAAAACTGTGAAGGAGTTAGTGTCCCGTGAGGATTAAAGAAGCTGAGGGCGGTTACATCTCTTCTCCCTGCCTGCCCCGTCCTCCTCCCAGGACCAAAGTGCATCTCTTTCCAGCTGAACTGCTTACAAAGATATCTGTGGAGTCTTGATGTGAACTTCTCTTTGAGGACTGAATTGAGGCTGTTGCATCTAAATTCCGTCTCTGGCCAGTTTACACAGGCTAAGGGCTTCCTGGGGTGCAGGCCAGGCAACAGCTGACCTTTGGTGGGATCTAATGGGTAATGTATATAGTGCTTGCAGCAGTCTGTCTCCCTCCCTGTGGTGCCTGCAGTAACAGCACCTGAACACGCTGCTGCTGTACGAGTCTTAAAAAACCCGCAGTTTTGTTCCTGTGGGAGCAAACATAGAGCAGTTTCAGCGTGGACTCTTAGCACCGTCCTTCAGTCCTTTTGTCATCTCAGCTGTTTTCTTGCATTTCTTTGCTCAGTGAGGAGGGCTGACGTGCCTCAGTGGTTGTTTCTGTGACTAAATTTGTAACTTGTAAATCAAGAGCAGATTTCAGTGGTCAGCCTTACGTGGAGTTCAAATATTCTGACACCGAACTCAGTATTTTGTCCTACCTTTCTCTTGCTATTTCAGCGGAATAACCAAAAGAAGAGTTGGCTGAAACATTGCCCCGGGAGGTGCTACTCTTGCTCTCTAGTGAATGGCTTCTGTAAACAGGCAGTTTAAAACAATTCCCTGCTATTCAGTTTCCCGCTTTGAAGCTCTTTCTTTAGTAGCACAGTCTAAAATGGTCTTTCTATTAATAAAGGAAGGAAAATCCAAAAGTTGTTTTTTTTTTTCCCTTTAAAGTATAAGAGGGAGAGCTTTTATTTTTCTTTCCTTTCAGACAATAGGAATTTGCCATTTCCTGACTTCTTAGAGAGTTATATATTGCAAAAAGCAGCTGGGGCAGGGCAAGACCCCTGTGCAGCTTCCCTCTAGGATCTTTCTCCAATTAACAAATCAAGGACAGCATATGTTTCCAGGGTCAAAATGAAACATTACATTTTCAGGCTTCCAGTCCAGGAAAGGTGAATTTGTAAAGGCACAGGAAGGTGTGAAGAAGGAGAGGCATATTTTATGGTACCGCAGGGCCCTGGCTATTGCCCAATGTGTTCTGTGTTCCTGGAAAGGGTCTTATGGTTGAGTATTTCCTAGAGGTTATCGGCAGTGACGATGTGGTCAGTATGGCTCAATACACCCAACATCAGAGTGCTGGAGCCCGTCTGTTATATTCCTGAAATTGCTTGTTCAGTGAGATGAGGCATTTACCAGCTCAGCACTAAACTGTAGTCTCTCCTGCATTCCTGTGCATGGAGGAAAGGAGCGGAAAATCCCTCTCTGAGCTGCACCATGCGGGGGCGTCAGGGCTAGCACTGGGGTGGGTGGTGGGAGGAGGAGGGTCTGCAAAGAGGGGAAGGGATGGAGCGATGCTTCGTTTGCGCAGTTGTACCTTTTGATCCATTGGTTGTCGTCTCTGAGCTGGTGGAAACAGAAATTATTTGCTAAAGGGTTACTGTAACAAGTTTAATAGGCATCCTGGGTTTTTCAGCCCTCTCATTTTACACCCTGAAGGACATCACTCTGTCAAAATCTTCACTTCATGGTCCAGCCACTAAGGTAAAGTTGTATAGATCAGTTCCATCTTACAGGTCTGGTCTGTGCATTGTCTAGGGTGCCTTGAAATCAAGTCAGATTTGATAAATGGAAAGGAAGTAAGTCAACAGGTGACACTGCAATGGAAGAGTTGTGAGAGGGCTCAAGAAGAGAAGGAAGTGATGGCAAGGAAGGGCTTGAATGCTAAGAAATCCTACTCTCTCCTTATCCACAGGGATGGATGGCTTCTGCCCGCAGGCTTTAATTTCCCATGAGCTTTCCATCATGGCTTAGACACAGATGCAGGGGAGCAAAGCAGCCAGTGATTGGGGCAGGAGAAACACTAGTGTTGGGCTCAACAGCCCTGGATGGCTTCTCAGGTGTTCAGGACGTCAGGATGGAGCTTCTCATCAGTGTTTGGGAGTGCAGAGCATTTCCCTGCATGAGAGAAGAAACAGTCTCTTTGTACAGTGCATATTTGCGGGTGTGGAAGGCAGCTAAAATTGCGTCAGCTAGTGTTTGTACCTATAATTTCCCTGTGGTTCAGTTAAATTGGGTTGTCTTAAATAAGCACTTCAGAAAATCAAGCAGCTTCTCTTGTGCCGTGTGAAGCACATTACATTCAAGTGACTCTCAAGACACAAAAGGTGTTTGTTTTAATCGAAGCATCCTAGATGAGAGCAGTCCCTTGGCGTGCTCTGAAACTGAGCTGGCTGTGCTTTACTTGCATTCTCTCTGTGTTCAGTAAAAAACCGAAAACTTGAAGTAGCCTGTGCTGATGTCAGACGGAGCCCCTCTGCATGATGCTGTATTTGAATGTGGAGGGAAATAAACACATTAACGTGGTTCTTGCTAGCGAGCAGATATTTTTTTAGATTGTATCACTTCCTAACTTTTTAAATGCATACGGACAAGCTTCTGTTGACAGTGGTGGAAGGCATGTAGCGGGAAAAGGAGCATCTTCTCAGTGCTGCTAGAGTTTTTTATTGGTTTTGAGTGATTGCCAGTTAACACAGGGCATACAGCTCCCTTGAGAAGTGGCTCAAGGGAGCCTCTCTGAGCTTGCAAAAATTTCCCACAAAGAGGCAACCCCTTGCACAGTGAATTTTAGCACAGGGACAGCGGACTACAGTCACCTTCTGTAGCCCTCTGGGGAATAATCCACAGCTTTAGAGCAATGTAAGAGTAAGCATGGTGTAGTCTGTACCACAGTAACATGTAGTATTTTCCAAGCAATATTTCTGTAAGAATTGTAAGGATTCTCCCTTCTTAGAATTTTCTTTGGATGAAGCAAAGTGATTCTGCCTGTATGAATTATATGTTGAAATAGCGTAAATTAGTCCTGGGCTACTAGATGGCTGTATTTTTCTACCTTATCTATGTTGCTGTGTTTCTTTCAGTAAAGTACTGACAACAGGAGATTTCTGTGGGTTAACAAAATAAAATATTTATCCAAGGAAGTGTGTCTCTTGCAAGAATAGGAGAAAAATGAGGCACAGGGCACTTAATAAGTGCCTACGTGACATAAGTGCTTACTATAGTCAGGGCTGTAAATCTCAGTGATTACAAATTATATGCATAGTTATTCTTTGCACTTCCAGTAAACGTATGGAGAAAACACTTTACTTTTTTTTTTTTTTTTTTTTTTTTTTTTTTTTTTTTTTATGCCAGCAAATATGCAGTTAGGGAAATACTTTGTACTTAAAGGCCGTACCGCATTTCATAGCCTGTGTAGCTGCCCTTGGCACACAGCAGTTTGAAAGTGAAATTGAAAGGGAAAGGGAGCAGGTAATCTTATTCTCAAGAATACCAGGTCTAAGCAGTCCTCAAGAATGTCAGTTTTGATTGTTTCAGCTGCCTGCGGCTGCTGGGGAAGCTTGAGTGGGAACACTTGATGTGTCTTTCATTGATTAGATTAGATTACAGGCTAATTTAGCAGTCCAGACAGTCTGTATCACCTTTCACAGATAAGAATCAGTACATCCTCTTTGCAGTAAATCTGGTACAAGTCCTCTTTCTCAATTACTGTAAATAAAATAAGGCAGTCGTGGGCAACACATTTGTGGATTTATTTTGATCAAATGCAGGGTGCCCCCTCAACCCACCCACCTTGGAAATCATATACTAAGTTCTGTAGAAGGGACTTAATACCAGCTCCTTAAGGGTGCTTAGAAGATTAAATATGTCTAGGGATCTGGGATTCAATTGCACATGCAGAGTCTACATGTTAAGTATCATTAGGAAAAAAAGCATTTAAAAAAATCTCAGCAGTAATTCCTTTGTGGAAAATTAAATTGAAAACTTGGTATAAACTCTTTGAAGAATCCTTAAACCATTAGACAGAGTAAAATTGAAAGCCGAAGGCTTTTGCTATAGTTAATGAAACAGTGTTTGTATCTTAATTTTTCCACGGCAGGTGCCTTTTCACTGAAGACCAGTCCCACTCTCCCAGGAAGGCATTTTCACATGGGATCACCAGCGGCATTGCCTCTCCCCATCCCTGCTGCCCTCTGGGTGGGGGTCAGAAATGCTCACTGCACATCAGTCGCAAGGGGACTGGTGAGAGGTCTCCGTAATTCAAACCAGAGTTTGGATTTGGGAAAGCCCAATACAGGTGCTGATTCCATTAGGTTGATGGTTTCAGGTATAGGTCAGGAAAGATTTAATTTATTATTTTTTTTTTACTTCCCTAGTCTCACTGTTTTCACAACAATTG
Organism: Pedionomus torquatus; assembly: GCA_013398155.1. NCBI lineage: Eukaryota > Metazoa > Chordata > Aves > Charadriiformes > Pedionomidae > Pedionomus > Pedionomus torquatus. The sequence goes on from VZRU01010639.1 coordinate 90,875, forward strand.
GTGTGGAACTTCTTCTGGTAGTAATTTATGTGTAAACTTGATTTTAAGTATAGCAGCCATTTGTGTGCATTGAAAATTTATAAGTGTTGGAGAGTTTTATTTGTAATCTGTACGTGGTCATTTACTTCCAGGCTTTAAGAACACATTACTTCCATTCCATTTTTCTAATTTAGATTTCTGATCATAGGATTATTTTGTACTTTATTCTGCAAGATTATGTTGCCATGGCTACTTGTTAGAATTGCTACAGCTACTTCAGTAGAAGGAAAATTGGAGGAAACAGTAGTTCAAGAGAGCAATAGCATATAGAAATGAACAAAATATGGTGGGAACAAAGCAGTCCCAGCAGTGCTCTCTGGTTTTCCAAGTATGAAAAAATTCTTTATCTCAGAAAAATAGTTGGTGAAGTTGTGATGGTAGTGGTATTTCTAGAATGTGCAAAAAGTCTTTTAACTATATATCATATAGGCTTTGTGAGTAGCCTAAATAACACAGTTATGCTGGCCTTGATGTAGTGTGTGGATGTGAGGGAGGTTATCTCTCTTACCCCCTGCCAACCCCTCGTCGGTCTTGCTGCAGTGGCTGGTGTGAAGTGAGCTTTGCTTGACTCAGCTATGTCACTTCTCCAAACCTCAAACTATGTTGAGCAGAGAGGCATAATAGAGCACAGAGAGCATAAGCTGTGCCTGTGCTCAGGGTCTTTGCCAGGACATCTGTACTTGGAGTGATCAGGGAGAGCATCGTACTGTTGTGGCAGATTGGGAAAGAGCTAGAACTCTCAATAGTAGGAATAAATAGTCTGTTTTGGCAGGGGCACAAAGCTTGTTGTAGGGATGGGAAGGAACATCAGGGCAGTGGCAGCTTTGGGTACATGTGTCAAGGAGAGTCTCTGCAAGGAGGGAGTGAGAAGACGTTTGAAGTGAGGCATGGCTGATATGGGATAGAGAAGTTTGTGACAAACTAAACAGTATGTAGAAAGTGTGGAGTCCTACTCATTGCTCGTGTTATGTGTTGGAAGGTGCTTTATGAGCCTCCTTCATGTTCTTAAATAGATGGCTGTCAGCTGCTATTTTGCAGGACCCAGAAAGCTGCTGTGTGAGGCTTGGTCTCTATGCTTTAAAAGATGGTTAATGGCCTTGCCTTCTGTGCCTTGCACAGATGAGAGAGGATTCATTGGAATTAGGGTGCCCAGCATCTTGCAACACCTGAGAGTCCAGCAACACTGACTAATGGAACCAGGACATAATTTTTTTTTACCTAACTCTGCTTGCAGGAGAAATTGGGAAAAGACGGAATTGGTTTGTCCATCATCCACTTAGCTATCAAAACATATTTTTCTCTAGAACATAAGTTAACAAACTTGCTTACAAAAGGTTTAATCAACTGTGAGTAGTCCTTCAGCTTACCTTACCACTAGATACTGCCTTGCTGTTGGTTAAAGTTTGTTCCTTCATGTAGATTAAATTAAGGGACACAATTTCTGCATAACTCTTTGGCGGACTTGAATTTCCAACTGCTGCTACTGTACACTTCTCTTAGAGTCTGGCTTTAATTTTGTCTGTCTAGAACTTGAACTACTGAACTGGTTATGGCTTTCACTGTGCATGTACTAAGAGCATGATGGAGTAGGTCAGTGCCAAAGCAGCACATCTGTATTGTAGCAGTTGGGTAAAATGGAGTTCTTAATTGTAAGAAAATGAGCCAGAACAGTGGATGTGGAGAAACTGTCTCTGATTAGAAATGATTAACACATAACACACTCCTTCTAAAAATGTGCTGCTTTTTGCTGAACTGTTGGAAGTCATGCTTGTTGGCACAGCTCTAAAAGTCATCAAAACTAAGGCTGTGGCTGTGTTTATTCCTCACTGCTCAGGATTGTTTCTGTCTAAAGATGACATTCGAGCAGTGAGTCTGCTCCAGGCAGCACATAGGTGAGTAGCCTGTGTGCATGTGCATCTCTATGAATAGCTTCTGTCTGCTTTAATGGCATGCTAAAAAATGGTAAATTCCTGGTATGGTATAAGCATCTGAGAAATAGGATCCTTTTTTGCAGTATCTTAAAGTTAGAGACATATCATAACTTAAAAATAAAATTTAATTTTTTTAAAAAAAATTTTTAAAAAGGGCAGTATCAGAATATAGATTCACATGTGGCAAAGGAGGCACAACTTAACTGATTTACTCCAACAGATAATATGACCTCATGGGGCTATTTATCAGCCTCATGCGCCCTTTCAGGGAAATAAGGCCGTTAGTTAAGCTTTATGTTCCATTTACTATAGGCATATTCTGCTGGTGCAATACCTATTTTGGCTTTTAAAAGAATCAAATAGTTATGAGAGAGTATTGAAAGCTATACTGCGGAAATAACGTATCTCCACTCTTGTCTGAGTTATTTCAATAATAGCTATTTCCAGGATGATTTACTGTACTAACACATGTGTTTTAACTGCCATTGGCTCTGATTCTGCAAAGGGAGCAAGAGGCAGCTGTGTGAAGGGGAAGATGCTGGAGGGGTTTTGTGTTATCTACCGGGTAGCTTATGAGACTGCTTTAAACTAATAGTTTTAACGCAGGCAGTGAGGGTTTATCTGTTTATGCCAGAGTTTGGGCTTTAGACACTATGAAGCAGCCTGGAAGGACTGAGACGGTAATGGGGCTGGCAGGACAGCAGTGACAGATGTGATTTCCCTCATACCAGGCAACTTCCCGTTGGTCTTACTCTTGCCAGGCAGGAGCCAGCGGGATCCTTCTCTTGCTGACATAAAGCCAAAGGAGGGATTTAATTATTGGCTGTTCAGGAGTATTTTCCAGGAATGAGGTGAGATGATTTGCCGTCAGTATTTGCTGCTTGAATTCTTTGGGGGGATTTTTTAGTTGATTTGTGGGTTTTTTTGTTGTTGTTTTTGTTGGGGATGCTGTGGACAGGAAAAAAGGCTTCAAATTGCCATTGTTTCCCAAAGAGCACATTATCCTCGGTTACTATCTGCCCCTTTTGATTTATTTGTCCTGACTCATGCAGTGGTCAACTCTCCACATCAGCAATGTGTGGCTGGGATGGAAGGGTGTCTCCAGAGAACCAGCAGGATTCTTGTAGGATTGCCTACTGTGTAAATAGGCACCTAGGCACAGACACACACTCTGAGATGTATTTATATACATACTTCTGTAATGAACAGCTCCATCAACAGGCGTTCCTCATTTGGTACTTGGCCATCAAATGTGCTTTAGGTCAACATGGTTGTGCCAGCTTTAGGTTGTTGGGGCTTTGCCAGGTCTGTAGAGGCTGAGCTGATGGCCATGTTGCCCATCAGGTCTCTCCATTGCGAGGGCGGTGTGGTGGGCTGTCCTGGCTCAGGAGCGGCTTTAGGTATCACACACCTGGAAAGACTCTTCCAGAGCATTGGATGTGGCTGGAATAAAGTCAGGAAGATGTGCTTACTGTAAGAGAAGGGAAACAAGCTTCAAGCTGGAATGACTTGGATGATGACAGCAGGCTCTTTGTGAAGAACTCCAGGTGTTATTACTGTGCTTTGCCTAAATTAAACCCATCTAGATTCCAGATGCTCAAGTAAATGGCCAATCAAAGTGTTAACATAGCTCAAATTCTTCAAACAGCTGAGGAAGTCCTGAGCAGGCTGCCAGGGAGAGGCACAAGCAACACAAACCTGCTGACAAACCTCAAGGTCCTACAGCTAATCTGCTTGAAGCCTCTGTTGCTCTCATGGCTTCTGCTGCCCTCTTCTTTGCAGGGGTAGCAGTTGGGTTGCAGGCTGATGCCAAGGTGTTTATAGACATGGCTTTTGTCTAGCCATGGGGAGGAAATCTGTATTTCTGCCTTAAAAAAGGTAAAACCCCCTCATAGTAACTTCTGTCTCCTTCACATTTGTGGAACACTGGAGAAATGTCTTTCCAAAAAGGCAATAAAAGAAAACAACATTTTCATTCAGGAAGAATGTGAGAGAAAGCAACTAGTTTTAAAAAGTTCCTAGTCCATTCAGGGAACGCATGGTCTGTATAAATAAGCTAGACCTAAGTGATGTATGAGGGTAGGTCATGAAGCAAACACTGCAGTAACAAACTAGTGGAATTTCCACTTAACACATTAAAATGAACCCTGAAAGGCTCCATTAAGGAAAACCATAAGTTGAAGCTGTAAGAGATGGTGTATAAAATATCCCTGAAACTAAAAATGATCCTCTGTCAGTTTTATGTTTTCCTTTCAGTGTGTTATATCTGTTTTAATAAACACGTGGGATAGACTATCAAAAGAGCAGCACTTTGTCTGTGAAGCCTTGAGGAAATAAATAGTGAGGCTGGGCATATTATACATTTCACCCAATAAAAATAAACTCAAATTGATTCTGGGCTTTGCCTGTGTAAGGACTGCTACACTAAGAGCATTCTATGTTGATCTGGATTTATATATATATTGAACTTTTCTCCTAGGCATACCTTGAAATGTTGCTATTTAATCCTTGATTTTTCATTCAAGTACTGCCAGAGTTTTCTGTCCATGTGCATAAATAGTATTAAGACCCTAGAAAAGTTTCAAGGTTCACACTTTTAACAAAATGTTGAGGAACAAACACCTTTCTGTTTCTGAGGGAGGAAAGGAAGGGCTGACGTGAAAACACACAACTTTCCATGGAAATCTTTATGATGTTTGCGTTTGAAATGACATTTTATATTTAAAAAGAAACCAATTTGCTTTCAAAAGGCTGGTTTGAACTTGCATTTAAAGACTTTTCTAAATAGAATTTTCTATGTGGAATAGCAAAGAATTACCCAATGCACCTTCTCCTCATTGAAAATCTTTGTAATCAAGTCACGTTTATCAACAGGAAATTTCATAGCCAAAAAGTTTTGTTCAACTCAATGCAGTAGTTTTTTTCCCATTTTGTTAAGATATTTACTTCATTTCTGTAAGTGCAGGTATTTATCCTGTTCTTTGGAAACTTCGTACATGCTGTTCTCCTTAATCACTTTGTTCTGTTACTTCTCTATCAATACCCCCATTGTATGAAGTGGGTAAGGATGTATATTTGGTATGAGCCAAGACAAATACACTACCAGTGGAGAAGTCACAAGTGATATATTATATGAATTCCTGTAAGACATTTACATTTGATCTTCTCAGTTAGTCATAGTTCTGAGGGTATACTTCCTTGCTTCTGTGAAATGCATGGTAGAAGCCTTGAATACAGAGAGAAATGAGGAAGAAACTTCTTGAGTCTCTAAAACTTGCCTAAAATAGCTCTTCTAGGTGCAATTTTAATACCTCCTCAATGTAGCTGTAAATTAAATTGGCCCACTGCCTTTTTAGCTTTTGCTGTATTAAAGACTTTGTGTAGAACTGTATGTATATGAAGGAATCAAGTGTTCATGAAACCATAAATGTTTTGAAATATTTTTTATGAGGGAATATGCAATGAATTATTTTGTTCCTTTATTTTCCCTTTGCTTTCTTTCTCTTCACTGTTGTGTTGGCTGATGTTGGTTTAGGAATGCCTTTAAATGTAGCTGTTTAATTTCAGAGCGGACCTAGCCTGGGTGTGGGTGCAGCTATAAACTATAAATGTCACAGAATCACAGAACCACCTAGGTTGGAAGGGACCTCTCAAGATCATCTAGTCCAACCAATAGAAAAAAAAAAAAAAAAAAAACCAAAAAAAAAACCCAACCCAACCCAAACCAAACAAAAACAAAACAAAAGAAAACAAAACAAAAAAACCCCAAGCCAACCCCCTGCCCTCCTCCACAAAAAAAACCCATCACACCACACCACCCAACACTAATCCATATCCTTGAGTACCATGTCAACTTCTCTATTGAATACCTCCAGGGATCGTGCCTCAACCACCTCACTGGGCAGCCCATTCCAATACCTGATAACCCTTTCAGTAAAGAAATATTTCCTAATATCTAACCTGAACTTCCCTTGGCATAACTTGAAGCCATTACCCCTTGTCCTATCATCTGTAACTTGGGAGAAGAAACCAACCCCCACCTCTCTACAGCCTCCTTTCAAAGAGCATGTACTGTGAGCTTGCATGTGTGTTCTACATCCATTTGCTTGTATCACAGACAGAATTTGTTTGTTGTCAGTGCTATGTAGATTAAGTTAATTGTTCTATGAAAATGGAACTAAATAGACTCTTGATTATATACCTGCACTGGAGGAGTCTCTGGGTTGATTAATTTTCTGGAGTGCTTCACAGGAGGGCTGCACCTGCAATTTTAGTTTTTCTCGGTGTCTGTGGTTTCCACCTGGACCCCACTGTCAGTGTCCAGCTGGCTGCAGCCAAGCCACCAGCAGCGAGCAGGTGATAGCCAGGCTGGTGGGGACAACCTACTGTCTGCTAGAGAGCATGGAGAAAGAGAGTGAACAGGGAGCAGAAGGTGGGAGAGCAAAAGCTGCCTCCTGTTCAAGTTGTCATTAATTTTCCCATTGATTTCAGTGGAATTAGGATATTTTTTAGGATGCAATATTGACATAAATCACTGATGGGGGAAAAAATGCTGATGCTGCTTTATCCTGTCTGTGATACCTACAGCATTATTTGTCTTTTGAAATAATATGGACAGATCTTTGGTCCTTACTGAGCATTGACTCACTTCACTGGCTTTCTGCATGGCTGAAAAGACCTGCTTGTGAGCTTTTCAGTTGAGGCTCTGGCTTAAAACGCAGCTTTACTGTGCTCAGCAACCCGGAGTCTATACTCCCTCTCTGCAAGCCTTTTGGCTTGACCTTCCTCCCTTCCCTCTCTCCAAAGCCCCATGAGCCAGAGCATTGTAAAACAAATGTGGCAGCAGTTCAGTCTCGGAGTTCAGTCATTTTTGTGCACTAATAATTGATTAAACAATCATTATTTCTTAATCTACTGTTCAGTGCTGATCACAATTCAGCACAGTTGGATCGGTGCCTAAGCTTTGGGTCCATGTCTCAAATGAGAAAAGCATCAAAATGTTACTTCTGCAAACCTGCAGTATTTCTCTTGAATTCCAGTGACAGATACTGTATCAACAGCTTTCCAAAGGATGTTTCAGGTTTTCTTTCTGTTTCAGAGCTGAGCTCTCACCTCTGCAGCAGCAGAGATACACTAAAAATAATGTTTAACTAGAGCAGGAAGCAGTCATTGTTTTTGGAGACAACAAAAATATAGTTTCAGATGAAGGCTGGTTTGTAGAGTTAACTTTTTCTCCCAAAAGCTGTACGCAGCAGGGATTTGACCTCTTTCCTGTTGAATGGGAGGTTTGTAAGTGCCCTCCTGCCCTCTCTGTAACACTGTCAATGCGTAGATGGTTCTCCAGGAGAAAATGGAGAAATTGCTTCTACCTTGGTGCCATTGCAGTGTATAATGTCAGGCTGTGACAGTCATCAGAGACGTTCTGGTGTGCAGAGCATACCAAGCCCAAAGCCTCTGCGTGTCTTCCCCCTGACCCAAAACCACAATGCTTTTCTCTCCCCTGAATTTTCTAGGTGTCATTTGCCTCCTGTCTGGCTTCCAACTGCATCATTTAGGATGCGAGGCAACATCAGAGAAAAGTTTGATGTTTATCAGCCTGATTATGCAGGAAAACCTGCAGTTGTAGCTTAACAAGTAATTGCATAATCAAAACGTTAGCTTGCTGACTTCGTCCCGGCTGCCTGTTCTGTGTGTCTGAACGCTGGCAGATCCCTGCTGCGGTTGAACGCCGTGTCCGGGCAGGCTCCATCAGCCGCTGATGGCCACCTGGCTAACAGCCAAGCCTGATGGTTTTCTTTATCTCTGACGAGGTGCAAAGTTGCAACCCAAGTTTGAGAGTGATTGAAAAGTGACAGAATGTGTATCATCACAAGCCGGTACATAAACTGTGAGCCCGCTGTAATTCGTGTCCAAGGTCTTGGGAGAATACAGGTTTGCTCAGGAGCTGGGAGGTTTCCAGGCCTGGAATGCAACCCAATGACCTTGTAGTTTTTTCTCCTTTTAAATACAGGCATCATTAAGAAATACAGTGAGTTGAAACTAACCTCTAGTTTTAAATCCGTAATCATAGCTTTAGAAGAGCATTGTAAAGAAGGATCTTACAGTATTATGTGAAGAGTGTCTAGTTAAAGTACAATAACTGATTCAGAAAAGTCAAGTGAGACGCAGCTCTGTGATGATAACTGCATGCTTCTTGGACATTACTGCCTTGATAAGTGCTAGGAAAAGAGTAATGTGAGTCTAATCCATCAGGCCCCTCAGCTTCAGTGCCCCTGGCATCAGCTCTTCTGGGGTCCACTTCTGGCTGAAGGTCCCTCATGGTGTAGGCTCTAAATAGTCCTGCTGAAGATTTGTACAAACTGCAGATGTCGAGGAGGCTAAAGAGGGGCTGTCACCCTCAGCTTGCTCTGGGGGGAAGTTTACCTGTGTCCCAGAACCTTCTCCTACCATGTTCCTGTCCAGTGCGAGAGGCAGCGGAGGGGAGTGAGGCGCGAGGGGCACTGGCAGCCTCCCTCGGGCCAGCGTTCCTCATGGCTGCCTGCTGGGTCCGTGGCTCCTGTGCACGGGTACTTACAGAAGTAAGTATCTGGAAGTGTTTACAGAGCAAAGTTAGGTCACACCATCTCTTCAGCCATTAAATAACCATCGTGTAATAACAATATGGGAAAATAACAAAATATGAAGATACTCTGCTTCAGAGGCTGAAGTGGGGTGGGGAGGGGGCAAGGACAGGCAGAACGCCCTTCCACAACAGTGAGTGTGTTGGCTCTGCAGTTAGTGTGTGCGGGGGCTCCTCTATGCCCCAGTCCTGTACCTACATAGATCCGGATGTCCTCTGCATACATCAGATGTCTTAATATATATCACTGAGGCTAAGTTTGGGTAAGGCTATGGAAGATGAAGACCCGCGATTTGGGTTTTGCTCTCCTGAGGGCATACGAGTGCTGATTGCACTATATAAAGCTGCTTGCTTTTAAGCCTGCCGCTGCTCAAGGTGAGGAGAAAAAGTGTTCATGTTTTTATTATCATTCCTCCCTCCCAACCTATGCAGCACCAAAACAAACAAGCAAATGGTAGCGATTGCTAAGTAGAAAAGAACCATTTTGCAGATCATAGATTTTTCCACTGGAAAAAATGTAGCCATGTTTAACTTCTTTTTAAAGAGCGGCAATGTTGAATATACAAATTAAACTCCAATTTACACAGTCAAGATTTTTCATGAGCTCTTAACACAAGTATTCTCAAAGTGCAACATTTTGAAATAATGACATTTGCTAGGAACAGTCTTTGAGGAAATAGGACAGCATTTGCGTTTTTGCCCTTCTCCCTTTGAAGCCAGCCTGTGTCAGGCCAGCAATGGGAGCCAGGCGGGATGATGGTGGCCAGCTCTGAACAAATCAGCCTTTGTGTCCCCAACACAAATGTCCCTCTTCTTTCGGAGGGAATGGGCATAACAGATTCTGACCCTGCACAACCGGCTGTTTGTGGCTTGTCTGTCAGCAGGAAAGAGACAAGTGGCTCCTCTGTGTCCCCATTAAAATGCTGCTGCAGAGCAAACCATCGAGCAGGGAGTTAAACAGTTCCAATCTTTATAAGCCAAAGTTTAACATTGGCCATAAGGTATTTTAGCTGTGTCACAAGACTGCCCAAGTTTCTTCCTCTGCGGAGGTTTTCTTCTCCAGTTAGATGCCCTAGAACACTGAGCTGTGCAGAGGTGCAGCAGTGTCCCGCAAAGCTGCTGCTGGTTGTTTGCTTTGTGGCATTTTAAATCTTCAAGTGTTTAGTGGGAATACCTCTTGTGGGAGCACGTTAGCAATGACTGAGTTTTCAATGACTTAGTAGGATGAGAGGAAAATTGTGCCAGAGGAAGTTTAGATTGGATATTAGGAAAGACTTCTTCACTGAAAGGGCTGTCAAGCGTTGGAACAGGCTGCTCAGGTAAATGGGGGAGTCACCATCCCTGGAGTTATTTAAAAGATGTGTAGATGTGGTGTTTAGGGACATGGTTTAGTGATGGACTTGGAGTGTTAGGTTACAGTTGGACTCAATGATCTTAAAGGTTTTTTTCCAACCTAAATGATTTTGTAACAAAAAAAGTGGTAATAACTTCTGCCATTATTTGCTACTCCAGAAGTTGCGCTCTCCTGAAATTTAGGAGGAGAGCTTGAGTTGATGTAAAGAATCAAATTCCACCCTTTTCTTTTGTATGATGCCTTACTCTTATACTAAGGAAGTGCTTGCTATTTTTACTAGTCCTAAGTAAACTGTTCAACTCAAGTTACTTTGAGGGCCCAAGAGCTGTTCAGTTTTTTTTTTTCTGAATGTGGCGTAGCTTGCAGCACCTCTTACCTTCAGCAGCAGGGAAGTGGGATGTCTGGGACTGTTGTTTTGGGCTTGGCCAGTGTTGTTGGTATGGCTCCTTCTGCTTTATCTCAGTTGCCCACCAGAGGAGGAGGAGGAAGACACTTAAAAGCCCTTTCTATTCTGCTCACCTGCTGCATCATCTGGGATTGCTTGTCCTCACCACTCAGCCTGGCACATTGTAAGCTGCGGAGGTTAACTGGGCTAAAATTGCCTGTAGCAAAGTGTGGAGTGTTTCCATCACCAGGGCCAACACTTCTCACACCCTACCCACAGTGTAGGGAGCATGGTCTGATTTCTGTGTTTCCTAATTGTGGTTCAGATCCTTCTACCTCGCTTAATGATAAGGAGCCAGGCTTGGGATGTGAACAGCCGACTTTTTATTTACAGCACCAGCAATGGACTGTGAGAGGTGGGCCCAGTGGCTGGCTGCCAGGAAAGGCAGTATTATAAAAGTCTAGTAATACTGATTAGAAATCAAGTGCTGAAGAAGCTCTGTACTGGAGGCAAAGTCCCTTCTTTGTTCTTCTATCTCACTTGTTACTGGTCCTTCTCTTCTTCTCTGTGATTGTAGGCTGGGCTGGGGTTCAACAAATAAAGCCAAGTGAAACATGTCTTTTCAGGCCTAGTTAGCTGCCACATTCACTTCTGGCTCATGGCTTTTGGTGTTCATGCTGTAGAGGTAACAAGAAAGGGGAAATGAGCTTGTGACACCTTGGTGTGAGGAGTCCGAGCCGTGATCTTTCCTCTGGGGCAGATGGGAGCTGAGCCAGCACAGCATGAGACTGATTGTGGCTGGGATGTTATCATCACCCACCGATGTTTATCATACCCCGTGGGGTAGGACAGAAGATGTCCCGCTGATTACCATCCCCGTACCACAACTGCCAGAGAAATCTGTCATCTTTGTAGTTCCAGACATCGCTGGGCTCCTTGGCAAAATCCTGCAGGCCAGACCTCAGCCTGGGCTTCTAGGTAAACTTTTGTTATCAAGAATTATAATACCAATGGCTTTTTAATTTTTTTTAATAAAGGACTATGAAAGGGACATCATTGTTTTAGCACTCAGAGAGTGAAGAAGAGAACCCTTTACCTCCTAGGTTTTTGAACTTCTTGAGTAGTTGTGAGATATGATAACCGGGAATATGTTTTAACAAGGATTCAGAGCTAGAGGCCACATGAAATGAAATCTTGATCTAGGCTCTCGTCAAGCTGTAAAAAGGCATTTGACTTGGTTCTGAGGGGTGATGTATGCGATACAGCCTTTCCTTGTAAAGGAACGTTATCTAATTGGTTTGGTCTTTAGATTAGAAGAATAAATCATTCTCCCTTTCCCTCCTTTTTTTTTTTTTTTTTTAAATTTTTTTTAATTAACTTTAATTAACTTGCTTGTATCTTTTCCTGGCTTTATACTGGGCTTTTTTTTACTGATTGTGTAGTGACCTTTGCCTTCCCCAAAATCTTAGTTTCCAAGTCTGAGCGTTAGAAGGTAGTGGGCAGAGATTCTTCTGATTTTGCTTTTGTTTTCCCCTTTCTTGAGAGTATCTAGAGCTTTAGAGAGCATTCCTCTTACGTGGCACTTAGGCTGAGCATCCCTGATCTCAGGATGGACAGCAGAGAGAAAAATAGGCTCAGCAGTTGTTTGGAGATGCCACTCTCCCTCCTTGCTTACTACTAGCTTGACTTCCAGCTACATCTCTTACATGATTGAAGTTACATGACAAAAAAGTTATCTCCCTTACAATGTTTTTTCATCTTTTTCTTTGCAATCTGAAAACAGTTCTTTATTTCTGCGTTCTCCTTCCGTTACATCATTCTCCAGAACTGGGTTTTTGAAGGATACAGAATTTGTGCAGAGAAGGATACAATCCTAACAGCAGAAAGTGGGACATAGCTTCATTGCAAGTAATAGAAAAAATAGTATATATACTGTTTGGGAATAGTAGCATGTAATTGCATTGTATCTTGGCCTTGGCAAGAAATTTGCGTAAGAAAACCCCATCCCTGTGCTGCAGTGCACCTCTTTTTGGTTGCACTGATTTGACTACGCAGTACCACACCAGGAGTAGATAATTTTAAAATTACATGGGCCAAAGTTATGCTTCAGGAAAGGTGTCATCTCTAAAACTTTTTTTTTGGTGATGGAGTTCGCAGAGCAAACTTCAAAGCAGTTGTGTTGGCAGAAGGGCGCGGTGGACTCCCGGGTAGGGCAGGAGAAGCTCTCACTAAGGCAGGAGGAAGAACCCAGTGAAGTTGTTTCGTTGATGAAGCCAACACGTGAAACTGAAGCCTGAACTGAGCGGGGCTTTCCTGTCCTGCTCCTGGCGTCAGTGGCTCATTTCTGGCCCCTCCACCTGAATTCTGGCAACTGATCCCCATGGCCATGCTGTGCATTAGGGTGCTCCAGGTCCCTAGGTCAGCTGCTGGGGTGGCAGCAAGATCAGGGGAAACTGGAGTCATTAAGAGTTCCCTTTTGGGGGACAGCTCCTGTTTAAGATCTGCGTAAAGCTGTTGGGAAACTGCACCCATCATGCTGAGGCTTGTCTTGTTAATGTCAATATGAAATGGGTGAAATCCAGCCCTGGTGAAACCACCTTCAAACAGTCAGTGATGGAGCCGGGCCAGGATCTCTCTTAGTGTTGCAAATTGTGGCAGAACTGAAAACAACCCATATCTACCCTTTTTTTGGAAAGTGCTAGACTTCTATGTGATGATCTTGAATTTCCAGTGTTAATTGTGTCACCTACAAGTTGAAGTGTTGCTTCTTCCCTGCTTTGTATTCTGCATGTCCCAGCTTTTACATAATCTTGTGTTGCTACATAAAGGATTGATATAAATCTTTCATACAGGCTGTCTCCTGGATTGTGCGTGGGAGTGGGAAAATATGTAATTAAAAGTTAAAAGTACCTGTCCTGAACAAAGCCTGGGATGATTTCATAGCAGGAGGGATGATTTTGAAGTGAGGAGCAAGAGCCAGAAAATTAGACACCTCCCGCTACCTCCGACGGGAGAAGAGAGGGACAGTCTTGCCTTGTGCCCAGGAGCAAAGCACAGGCTCAACAGATTCTCCAGAGTTGTGCTTGTTTAAATGCTGATTTTTATTAAGGCAGGAAGGGAATCTGAAGTGCAGCAGCTCTACTTGCATGCACCTTGCTTAGGGAATAAATGTATCCTACTTGTGAATGGGTTTATGTACAGATAATCCCTTAGTTTGTGCTTTCAGTAGCCATGCATAGACATGTTTTAAAAGCTATGAGTTCCTGGGCATGCTAAATTTGGTCGATGCAGTGCAGCTGATCACATATTAAATGTGGGACTCCTGTGATTTTTTTTAGTGCTCTCATGGGTCTCGGATCTAGCTGACTTGTTCTGTTCTAAACCCAACCATGCTGTATTTGCTCTGCCTTGAGGCTGTTTAATTACATTGACTTTCCTACCCATTTCGCAGAGCAATAGCATCTGAGTTGCTTTATGAGCTCTGCAACCTTTCCAAATGCTCTAGTTTATTTATGTAAGGTGGTTTTTTAATATACTATTCCCCTTATGTATTCAATCCCTGTCCTATTAGTAACCAATTTAACTTTTTTAACCTGTTGCTTATCTCTCTGTTGTTTATGCCTTCTTCCTTCTGAGTCTTGATGACTCTGAGATGATTCTTTAGACCTCTACCTGTATTTTGCTCTGTTGCATGCTCTTCCAACAAATTAATTAATCTTGCAATGCTACTCAGACTACTAGGTACTTGAATGCTTGGACTTGCTTTCTTGAAAAATATATTTTATTTATAACAGGATTGTGACACACTTATCTTCATTAGCTAAGTAGAAAATTGTGAAGTGCTACAAAGATATGAGAGAAAAAAAACAACTCAGAAAAATCCAGGATTAGCAGGCTCTGATAGTGCTGAAAGGATCTTGGGATCTTGACTCACTTCTCAGATCATGCAAAAGGGTAGTGAACCTTAGGTTTGGTTGCAAGACTGCCTGCCTCATGCTTGCAGGATGGCTTTTTATTTTCTTCTTCAGGACTTACAACTTCGTAGTGTGAGGCTGCTATCCACGTCCTTGCTCTGGATCTTCCAGGAGATTCAGTACTGCAGTGTGGACATGCAATTTTGCATGACCTAGAGAGACTTCACTGTATTGATCTGGGTGAGTTTTTTGCCCATCAGAGAACCTGGAGTGTGTTTACATTATGCTTGAAACTTTTATAAACAGTTACTGTTGTGGTGCCACCTTGTGTGCCCAGCTGTGTGCTTTTGACTCATTTTTGCATGCATCAGGCATTTATCTGAGTTTCTAGGGGTCAGCTTCAGGCAATTAAACCAGCAATAAAGTGGGGCTGTTGTACTGGCCATGTAACCCTGAGCTGTCCCTTACACAAATATTGGTGGTTTTGCAGTCAGACAGGGAGTTGGTTGGCCCAGCTGAATGTGAGGAGTGTGTTTTCATGTTGGTTCATCAGCACGGTAAAAAAGATTCCCTACCCGAGCACCTCTTCTGATCCCTTTGCTGGCTCCAGCCCCACTTGCTTTGTGGTCAGAGTTACTGAATGGCAACTGAGTGCACCCTTGGACTTGGGCTTGTTCAGATGATCCCATTTATAGTTTCTCCCCCGATATAGTGCCCTTAGCATGGCTGAGGGGTTGGCCAACAGTGACTCATGGATAGGACCAAGAAGTTGGCCTGGCACTTCTTAAAACTGTTAAAGTACAGCTACATGCTAATAAGTTTCAGCCCGCAGCTAGAAGGCATGGTTTGTGAGCAACCACTGGGCCCCTTGCTTTCGGTGGCAGCAGCAGTCTGCATGTACTAATACATTGTTCTGGTTTGGTGGTGTTTTTTTTCTTTGCCCTTAACTGATCTGTTTTAGCATAATGTAATTTTATCTGAGACTTTCAAATTCTGGGAAAGTATGAGAAATAAGAACCTTTTGTCTGAAATAGTGACCAACTCCTTTTTTGGGGGGTTATTTGAATTAATAGATATGCCAAAAAAGCACTAGGATGGGATGGTTGTGGAAACCCCTTACTGCCCGTAGCCCAGATGGCATCTTTCCAAACTCATGGTGTGGGCAGATGAACCATGATACCTCTCATGTCTCCTTCTGTGCTATTTTATACTTTTTTTTTTTTTTTTTTTTGAACAAGGATTNCTTCCCCTTTGGGACAGGACTGAACTGCATCAGCCCTCTTCAGAAGCAATCTCAGCAAGGATTTGGCTGTTTTCTGTGAAGACACAACCAACAGTGAAGGTAACAAGCCTGGAGATCACTACAGCTATTGTGAGCTCCTGGACTTCAGGTTACCTTTTAAATATTCCTAAACAGTGTTAGACTGAGTGCCCACGAGAAAGTACCCAGTGGAGGCACTCAGAAAACCTTCAGGTAGCTCAGGGTGTAGAGCAGGTGAACCGTGGTGCTGTGTCAGTTTATCTTAACACTTGATATGGCAAAATCACCTTGTTTTCCCTTCCTCTCCTCTCTCTGGTCCCCAGTGGCTGGTGTGAGATACCAGCATCCCTTTTGTTCAGAGATGCTGTGGGGTGATGCTGGTGACACCAGACTGGAGAGTGTGGCAAAGGGTGAAGGCAGAGGACCAGACTGTATAGTTGGATTTGATGCATCCATAAAGATGATTTTTTAATTTCTTTCTTTTTCTTTTCTTTTGTACATGATATTTCTTTTTTCATGCTGTATCTCTACATGTGTTCTTGTAGTTGTTCTTGCTCTTCCAAGCTGTTTTACCTGGCTCTTTTATAGATCTTGCAAGTATTTGTCATCCCTCTTTCTCCCTTAAACTTCTATTTTTCTTTTTTGTTTGTTTGTTTTTTATTTCCCCTTTAAGCTAGCACCAAGACCAGGTACCTAGGCAGAATTTTTTGTCATAAATCCTTGTTTCTTTGCTTCCCTGAAGTTGCACCCTCCCTGAAAAGTGACTTGGGCTGACTAGGATCTGTGCCCTTTGCTGGAGCAGGAGCGGCTCTTTGGTAAAGCCTTTCTTGGCTTGTGGACTTTGTGCCCGAGTTACAGAAACTCCTCACCCAGTTTTAGTGGTGGGGCACACCCAGGTCTGAGCTTCAATGGGGGCAAACCTAGGTCTTGGCTGCACTTTTCTCAGCTCCTTGAAGAGGATGAAGCTATTGAAAGTTGAACACTGAAACACAGTTTTGCACAGGACGGGAGGATGTGTGGGAGGATTTGGTGTATTTCTTGCCACAATGAAGGGTTGTGGCACAATTTCTTGCCACAATCTGTAGGAGATGCAAAATGCAAGTTTGAGACTCAAAAAATAATTTTAAAAATTTATCTTGAAGTCAAGCAAGCTGAATCTGGAAAGGAATTAAGGCATGATGTTTGCCTTAAGTTATTTCAGCAAAAGTGTCAGTAATCTTTACACCAGGAATCTTCCTGGAGGAACAGTATTTACCTCAAAAAGCAGCACTTTGTGTGCCATAGCAATTTGAAATTTTCAGTTTTGGGGTGAGCATGCTAATAAAAGTGTCCAATATAGAAACCTTCATAAACATTGATGTTTACTCCTGCTGATAAATCTAGAAAACTCCTTCAAATGAAGGTGCAGGTGGAGAGGTGGTAAATGTACTCTTTATACAGAGAAGTGTCTGAGAAAGTAAAAATACTTCTCCAAACCCAATAGAAAGTCTAATCCAGGGGACTATGCCAGGGTGAAACTAGCAGTGCACACTTCAGGATTTCTGATGATTTATGCTTGAAAAGATCATTCTTAATTTCCATGACAGAAGAATACCAAGTTTCACAAATGTTTCCAATTCACACATGAAAATAGATAAATGGATTTTTGAGATTTTTTTTTACCATCAAGCTTCAAAGGAAGTAGTTATGTTTAGTTAATTAGTTTTGCTGTTTAAATATCTACAATCCATCTTGTCCTGGCTTATAGATGTGCTAATACAGATACGGATAGCCTGGGGGGAGCAGATCTGCCCTGTAAACCCTTTTAGCTGATCAGTATTAGGAATGTATGTGAAATGTCAGCTTTGTTCAAATGCAGCAATAAAGAATGCTTTTCTAATGTGTGTTCTCTTAATCTGGTGCATGATCAGAGGTTTTGGCTTCACAAACCAAAGCAGTAGAAAGAGTGAACAGGAAACAGCACAGAAAATAAAAAGGAGACAAAACGTGTTCTTTGCAAAATAGACGAGACTGGAGCCCAGAGAGTTTGGCGGTAAGGGCATGCAGTGGGGCCAGCACAGTCTTCTTAATTTGGTCTGTCTGCATCTATGAAATACTCGGTTAAGTGAGCCATCATCCATATGCAAGAGGAGCCCAACAGTTCTCTGCCTTTTTTTCTCTGCTTTCATGTCTTCTGGGTCACCATGTTTTTCTGGTTCCTTCTCCTACGTGTTACCTGATGCAATGTCCTCATCGCAGCAAGCCCTCATCACCTCTTCAACACTTAGACATGAGTAGTGAACCAAGCAGCCGCTGGAGTTTAAGAAAGTTGCTTGAGCAAATGCATTGGAGCTGGGGTTTTGTCTTTAAAAGAATTGCTCAAAAGCTGAACTGAATTGCTTCAAACACCTACTATTTTGGTTCTGTGCTTTAAGTTACAAAATTTCTTGCTATTTCTGTTTTATATTTGCTTCATGCTAAAATACGTAGTCATCTATGTTTTTCACAAACCTACAAAAAAGTGCAATTCAAAGGTTTATAGGCTAATGTTTGAGGATTTGGTCTGTTATGAGCTGGCCACAAAAACTGTCCTTGTATTCAGAGCAATGGTGTTTTCTACGCATTTCCTCCCCATTTCCAGTATCTCAGTTGGTGAAAAAAATGGGGAGAATGTCTCCATTAAAGCAGCATATTACTAAAGCAGTATTAATTGAAGGCTGAAGTCATGCATAGAGGAGTTTGTGCACTCTGTGCACAATTTAACATCTTTGACGCTGAACAAGAGAAATTTGCCCCTTTTAAAAATCATCAGTCACTTTAAAAAATGTTAGCTTTAATGGTAGTAAAGCATACTGGAGTTATCTGGTAGAAAATGGAAGCAAGAAATAAAGTCCCCAGAAGTTGTTCTGGCAAAGCCTTGCATCTGCTGGACATTTAATAATGAAATTATTCTTTTTTAAATTACAAGGGAACAAATATTATGATTCAGTTCAGTGAGCTCTTTGACTATGGTCAGTGCTAACATTGTTTACTCTAAGAACGATTCTTTGGTTGCATCTTTAGCAGACGATCAGGTAGTGGGTTTTTTTTGAATGTACTAAGGTGGAAGGAGATTAAAAATAAACTATATGTAGAAAGTAGAGTATTTTAACTGACTTCAGGGTTCTTTGGATAAGTCTTCAGAAGAAAAAATAATTTTGATAATTTTATTCTTGTTACAAATATGCAAAGATAAGTAATGTATGGATTTGATTTACACATTTGAGTCTTTAAACATTTTAGCTTTTTTTTTTGGTATGGTTAGGAGACAAACAGTAAGATCTTAAATGGGTGAAAACGTGGACTCTTCAGACAGATACCTTTGCTGGTGAATAGGATGTTATAAATTTTTTTCATGTGTCCTCCTAATGGACTGTTGGGAAGGTGACACCCCAGTAGGCTGGTTGAGTGCTCTGAACTTCTAATGGAAAGATCTTATGAGACAATTCCGTATTTGTGCAGCTCTTAAATTGAAGCAAGTTTCAAACAGTTGGGCAGCTTTTGAAAATTTCCGCTATTTACTCAAGAAAAGATTTTTATGTGAGGCTACTAAGGATATTGGTATTCTAATCATTTTTATGGTTGCTAGTAGAATATTAATTACAGGACTGGTTTGATTGATTTTGACAGTACTTATTCATTACTTGAAGTAACAAAGATTTATTTAGGGTTAAAGGTGGACTAAGAGAAAAATGTCCTGCCTTTCAATAGCTTTCAATGCTGCTGGGAGATGCAACTTGTTTTGTTGACCCAGCCCAGCAGACAGACCAGAGATGTATTTTGTCTTGATCTCGCTATTGTGAAGGTATGAGATTACCTCCAAGAGCAGGACAGCTAGAGGGAAAATTAGTCTTGGGCCTTACTCAGCCAGTCTATCTCCAGCTGAGTCATCTATATTTGTCAGTACAGTGTTGCCTTAGGGATTTTTTTTGCACTTGTTAAAAATAAAGACAAACCTCTGGGGGAACACAGGAGCCTGAACAGCATCGCATTGGGGTGTGGGAACAGCGTGGGCATTTGGCCTCCTTGTGACATCCTGTTTCCCCAAGTTATCACAGTCTGTGCTCTTTTTCCAGCCTGTGCTTCCTGAGTCCCTCCTCTTACCATGCCCTCCCTCCTTTAACTCTTTTTCTTCCTTCTTTGCCTAGAAAGGAGGAGGACTGGACTGCTATGTGCCAGGCTGCTTTTGCTGCAGTGCCATGTAGAGCTGGAGGAGAGATGTTGGGGACCTTCCCAGGTGTGAATTCAGAAAATAGTGGGTAGGGCAGGCCACTAGCAAATCACAGGTCCTTGTGGGAAGGGCAACTTCCTCTTGCACCTTTGCTGACTGTTAGCATCGCATCCTTCTGGGGGCACAGCAGTTGGCGAGCATCCCTGGAGAATATCAGTTAGTGAGGACCTGGGATGGGGAAGGCATGGGGTGGTGAGTTACACCCCCTGGACACTTTCTGAAGGACTTGCATTTGCACTGTGTAGGAAGTCTACAGGGCTGCTGCTGCTGAGCAAGTCACCACAAAGCTGTGGTGAAGGTGTCCTCCTGCTGCAGCTCTCCCCGGGCTGCAATCATCTGAGGAATGGGTGGCTTTCAGCCATTTGTGTGAGCAGCACAGCTAAACTGTGTTACAGGCACATCCCCATGTAAAGACATAAACATCCATCGAGATACAGCTGGGTGTCTGCCACCCCAGGAAGCTCTCTCTTACACTATGCAGTAAGCTGAATTTAGGGGGAAAAATACAAAAAGCTGGATGAGGGTGAGGTGTTCCTTCCCTTTGTATCCCCTGCTGCCTCTGAGCAGTCAGCAGCTCAGGAATTTGGGAGCCAGGCATTGTACCTAAGCCATAGCAAGTCACAGCCACCACTGACCTAACTCACAAGGATTTGTTTGAAGTCTTTTTTTTAAGCCCAGGAATACACAGAACTATTGCAATATCTTGCAGCAAGCAAATGTTTTACATGGCAAAAAATACTCCTTTTTTAAGCCAGCTAGCTGATAATTTCACAGCATGCTCATTAGTTCTCTGGTAGGAAAGTTGATGAATACTCATTGTCTTCTCTGTCATTTTTTTCATCAAATACATTTCTTCCACACGTCCTGATTTGTCTGGAAGCTGGCACATGCTTACAGGCATCCTTTTTTTCTTTCTTGGTGCCTTTTCTTGTTTTTTCCAAATCCTTCCTGAAATGGGGTGACCAAGAGGGAATGCAGCGTTGGAGGTGTGAGTGTACTATCAATGTATTTCTCTATCTTGTAGTCCCTGATCATTGAGCGGATGTTCTCTGAGCCTCTTCCACTATCATGTTTAGATTTCTTCACTGAGTTATAATATCTAATATTAATCTCATAAGTAATCCCTTACAGGACTATCTTGATGACCGTCCAGATTGGTTTAAAATAACCTTGAGAGATGTTTTGTCTGACATAGGATGGGGAGGGAGATAGCATCTCCATGTCGAGCTGAAACACCAGAGACTCCAGCACAGGCAAGGCAGAGGGGATTAAGAGTGAATTTGACTGTCCTGCAAAGAACTGCTGCCAGCTCTGTGTGATAGACACACTAGAAATAATATATTTTTTTTGCTTCAACCCTGGAATAACCTCAGTGGCCATGGTGTAAGGCACATGGGGAGGTTTTAGTGATCCTCTGTGGCTCCCTGATGTTCTTCTCTCAGTGATTCTCCAGCTCAGCCCTTCTGTCTCTGACCAAATCCTTAAACCCTGGCACAGACCCATTCCCTGGTGATGCGGCAGCACGTTTGTCCTTCAGCTGTATTAGAGCATCTAAGTTACACTGAGAAGAAACTGCTCTTGAATTCATTGAGTTGCGCAGCGTAAGTTCACCCTCTTTGCCTGAATTTCATGGGGAACAAGGATGGAGTTTGAGGACTCTGAGCTGAGGTGAAGTGAAATCCTTCAATAGACACATCAAAACCCTCTGAGTTGGAAGCCAGGTCATGAGGGCTGCTGCCTGCTTTGACTTGCCACCTGATCTCCAGTACATCCTACATGCAGGGTCTTTAAGTGTGCTTGCCTCAAGCCTCCTATAACTTAAATTTTTAAATTATTTTCTTAATCTAACTTGAGGGAGGGAGAGGAAATATAGGGTGGGGAGCTGAAGGAAAAGAGCAGGATGGCCTCTGTGAAGGCCAGGTGTACACAGAGTCTTGTTATGTGAAGTTGCCCTTTGTGTCACTGAAACAAGATTCTTTTCTAATTTTGATTGAACTTCTTTTTGAAGATGGAGAATTAAATAGGACTCCCAGAAGTTGGCAGTGTATGCTTCCTGCAGAGGTTTTAAGGCTGCTCAAATTGCTGAAGTGGTGGTGGTTGCTGGTTTAGAAACCTTATGCTAATCAGATGCTGAAAGCATGTCACTTTTAGGGTGGCTGCATTATATAAAGCCCTGCTTTGTCCATTTGTCATTGGATCCTCATTGCCATCCAAGCAAACAGTGGCACAAATAATGAATTATAATAATTAGAAATATTTATCCTAAATCTATTTAGCTTCTTCACAAGAAGAAATTTAGTGAATGTAGTGTCATAATATGTGGCTGCTGGTCAATGTATTTTGATAATTCACTTCTCACTGTAAGATAATTCTTTTTAAGAAATACTTGAAAGAAAAAAATGCAAGATAGGATAAATATGTGATGCTTGTTTAAATCAAGGCTTTCCACTGCCTTCATTGCACCAGCACTTATGCCAACCACTTCCTGTCTTCTTAGCCAGTTGAATGTAATAATCTTTAAGCTTGTGAACAAACTGTTCTACTTATTTATTTGCAGGCTCCCACTGGCTTGGCCTAGTTTGTTTTTCTTGTTTAGTAACAACACTTAATTAATGAGTGATCCCTTTGGAGAGACTCACTAGCTTATCTGCTGCCTAAATTCTGACCCCATTTGGCAGGCTGGCCTGTCCTGATTGGGTTATTGTTCATACCTAAAAAAACAAGGACATTTGGGGTGCCAGCATCTAAATACAGAAAGGAAGAGTGTCCCTTCAAGTAAGTGTCCATAGTTTAAATAAACAAGACCAGCAAGGAAGAGGGGCAAGGAACATAGTGCATGCATGAGTGAGTGAGTATGAGCTAACACTGTGTTAGCTCCACAACTTTTATTTTCTTTTCTTAATCCTCATTTTATGGATTTGCCCTTGAAGCAACAGATAGCAGGAGCCCACATAGCAGCCAGTGCTCCAGCTGCAGCTTTTATAGGAGCAGGTAAGGCCACAGATGGCACAGTGCCTGCAAACCAGGAGCCAGAGCCACCCTTCTCTTTCTCTTTTGGCTGATGCACCCAGCACACCTCTGCTTGCAGCGCTTCGGGCTTTGCAGAAAAAACAGGTACTTCCTTTTCTGCTCGAGGCACATGGCTCGTTACCAGGCAGACCAAATGCTGGTGGTGGAATGATCTCTGGGCTGTTTTTTTTTTCCTCCCCTCTTTAGCCTTTATAGTGATTACAAATTAATAGTTTGAAAATTGCATTTCCTGAAAACAGCGCTTTTCCTTGCAAAAATACTAATGAGAGAAACTTGAAATAAGCACTTAAATCTCTGCTCCCAGGGCTTTCTACAACTGGTAAATATATTCTTCAGATGTACTCTTGGGTGTAGAATAAGGTAAAACTCACACCTCTATTTCACTTATATTTCTTTCTGTAATTAATCCATCTAATCTTGCTTTTATACACAAGTGGCCATTACTTTTTTTCTTCCCAGGAATCCTACTATGCTGTTGACCAGGGCTGTTTCAGGAGAGTCTGTCAAAAAAGAGAAATTTGGGTGTTAGGAAAGTGATGCATTGCCCCAGCATCATTTCCAGAAGACTTGTGAGGGTGAATGCAAAGCCTGGTTGCATAGAGGACTTGAACTAAAGTGCTTGAGTATTTATGCTTGCAAACAGCAATACTTTAGCAGCCCTAGAAGATGAAACTTTTTACCTCAAGAAAAGCTATGTTTTTATGGTACAGGCTTTAGATTTTCCCTTAAAGGTACTGTAAACCTTGTGTCACCTTAACCCAAAACACAGCTTCTGGTCAGTTCTCAGATCACCAGCAACCTTAAGAGCATTTGGTAGTTTGATCATGAAATTTAGAAGACAAAGATAAACCTTTCCACTCGTGTTTGAAATTCAGTCCATATCAGTAGTGACTGAATCCTGTTATCTGATGGTTGTTCAGTGACCTTCGTAAATTAATAGCTTGTTTGCTTTCCCTGTAGTTCTCGGTGGATAATACCTACATTGCAGGAGCTCCTCATTTATGATACTTTTCTGATTTGTCTCGGGGTGCTGGGGTGTGTGTTTTGGTTTGGTTGTGGTTTTTTGTGGTTTTTGTTTTGGGTTTTTTTTGTTTTGTTTTGTTTTTTGTTTTTTTTTTTTGTTTTGTTTTGTTTTTGTTTGTTTGTTTTTTGTTGTTTTTTTTTTCCTGTGGGATTTTACCTGTGTTACGCTTCTGGAGAGAAATGATTGTTGAATCCAGTTTTAAGAATAGCCTCTCTGGATACGCTGAGCCATAGAGAGGGCTTGCTGCAGTGCTGGTTACATTAGCAGGTGGTTATTAAAGATGTGACAGCTAATGCAAGGACAGGAGCACAGGAGGGGTGTGGGACAGTACCAAAACTCAAGTCTTAGGTTAAGGAGAGTTTAATTAAATGTATGGTTAATTAAGGTGTGCTGACTTAGAGGCAGCTCAGTGGGCTGTGTCAGAAAGGGTTTTGGTTTTTGGGGTTTCTTTTGGACAGGACTGGGGATTTGATTGTCATGCCCCTTTACCTGCTAGTTGCAGATGTGCAGCTTTTTCCCTGTTGGCCAAATGTGTGGTTCCTCTTCCAATCCCGTTTGCATTCTGTCTGCTGCTTCCACCAATTCCCTGCTCCTTGACTGCTTGCTGGATTATTCAGAGCACAGAAAAGCCCTGCTGTCAAAGCGTAACAGGTTATGTAAGGATTTTGAAAGTACACCCTCTAGCACTTAAGATCTTTGAAGTGTTTTAAAAAAATAATAATAAAAATTACAGGTTTGCCTTTCAAAATAGTAGGATCCCTGGTAATGTTATGTTCTGCCCTCCTGAAAGGCGAGTGGCCAAGCTCCTTCTGCTGCATTGATCCGAGGTTTCATATAAAAAACAGAGATCAGTACTATTACAGATGCTGGATAACTTGTACATGAAGCACTTGGATCTGGAATGGCTTGACAGATCATAGGCTTTTTAGCATTCTTTTTTGAGACAGAACTGGAAATCTGAAAATTAATAAGATACAAGTATTCTTTTCTTTTGCCCATAAAGTTGAGTAGGAAGTTCTTTTACCTGTGTATAGAATTTAAAATCTAGTTTAATTCAGCCTTGCGGCACAAGAACTGCATCTTGTGTTTCCAACTGAGAGATGCAAGTTTAAGAACAGATAGATTACTTTAGTACCACCTGCCAATAATAATAATAATAATAATGATGATAAAAAACCTTTCAAAACTGCTTTAGTCATTTGATTACCTGCTGTGTATTTAATGTTTTATTAATTTCTTATGCACAGTCTTCCTTTCTCAAGTAGCAGGTGATTCTACTCAGTGCTTGGCTGCAAATTAAACTGTTGGATTTCGGGGAGGGGTGTGTGTCTTCTATCACTGTTTCATATATAGTCCTAAGGGTTTTCCTGTGAACGTGCAGTAGGAAGAAAGTATCAAGCTATCTGTTGAAGTGACCCGATTCCTGCAGGCTGTATTATAGCCATCATTTTGTCAGCGTTATGAAGCCCGATGGGCATGATGAACAGTAATCACAAAGTCAAAGCGTCTGTGGTGGCCATAGATTTCCAAAATCACAGCTGTGCCCTGCAAATTTCTAGGTCTTCGTGGATGACAAAATGCAGTTAGTGTGGCTGGGGGACAATGAAATCCAGGAGTTGTGTGTCGCCTGAAGGATGTGTTTTGTCTGTATTATTTGAACATGCTTGTTTCTCCCTCTCTCCTGCTTTTCTGCTCATGCTAATGATATGTGGGTTTAGAGAAAAGATCCTTATCTGAATAGATTCACTGCGTGTTCTGGCAATTTAGTGCTGACTTTTGTCATATTGCCACCATATGTTTGTTCTAGATCTACCATAACCTTTTTGTACCTTGGTACATCATTAAACTAATGTTCTGAGGTAAATTTTTCCTAAGGACTAGGACAGCAAGTCCCAGATCCATAGTTCCTGTTCTCTAACAGTCTTGTTTTGTGATCTCAAATTATTCAGTTGGCCTCCTTATAATCCATCTGTTGAGGTGAGGATTCATTAAGATGACTGTAATGAAGTTTGATATCATGAAGAGCAATCTAAGAGATCTCAAGAATTAGACTGCCAAAAGCCAACATGTGCCATGTCCTTTCATCCTAAAAAATGTGTTTTGCTGCTCATATTTGCCTTATATGATAAACCTGAGAATTTTTCTGGAAGACTTTCATGTCTTGGCTGCAAAAGTTTCAAGGAAGGTCTTCAGTGTGTCTGTTTATTCTGCACATCCTTTAATACTTCAGTTTCATCTTAATGGTGAACTCATGGAATTGTCAGTCTTTAAAATCAGATTTGTTTACAAACGCATTTTAACTGGAGTAAGAAATATAAACGTAAGCAGTGGTACCTTCATAGGCCAAAGACAGCTTGGTACTGTTATGCTGGTGTTATATGCTTGGTACTGTTATACTGTTGGAGTCCCCTCATAAAACAAATGGCAGGACTTGCACTATCCAGCAAATGGCTTGGCTGTGGAAGATGGAACATCCTTATGCTGTTAGAGAAAGGAGACTGTGGTCACCACCGAGTTGCCAGAATGGCCTGATTGGACTGAATTGAGTAAATAATGGATAGGTGACTTTTGAGGTTTGATTTTTTGTTTTGTAGCTGAACGTAGTTGTCATTTTTGCTTTGGTAAACATTTTGACTGAGCTGGCTGATCTATTTAAACTATATTCTAAAAATTACTGTCTGGTTTGACTGATCTCTAACAGAAAAACTTGAAGAAAATACAAATCTTACCACAGATAACCTAACTGTATGGTACAGGAAGTGTGCTAGACCTTCCTGATGGAAATGAAGAAAGGAACAAACTTCCTACAGCTGATTTATGCAAACTGGTATATATAGTTTATACATATGATGCTCTTCCTGCTTTGGGAAATAGCTTTTAATATTGTCTTGATTATTTTTCGTCCTTATTGCAATGAAGACAAAACTGTCTAATTTTTTTAAGAAATAATAATTGCCAACTGATATTGTCTTGGGATAAAAGTATACTGGCATATTTTACTTGTGTCAGTATGACATTAGAAACTGCCAGCAAGCTTTAGACCCTCTATAGAAATGCTTGACTTGCAGTATGCAGGAGTCAACAAAACTTTTGAAACTGTTCGGACCAGCTTGAATGTTTTTCTTCTCTCTGTTGTGCTGTTGACCAGAGTTTATTTGCTTTTCTTTTAAATTTGGCTTTTTCAAAAAAGAAGTACTTCTGCAGATGAAAAGAGAAACGTCAGGGACAAATTTAATGGCACAAGCAATGCAAAAGCATTTCCTGAGCTATTTCATTGCGTCGGGTAATTCTTTGCATAATCTTCTCTTCAGAAATCTTATCTAACCAATGGTATCCAGGCAACATGTTTTGAGCCTTTAATCTTCCAAATCCACAACGTGTGAAACTTAAAAATTTCCTAAAGAGTGGATTAGTGGTAGAATTTGCTACGAATGCAAACAAAGCAGATGCTCCTCGTGGCACTGACCCACGCTCCTGGTTGCAGCCATGGTCAAAAGCTCCCCACACCCTCAGCCGAAATTCCCATATTGGCTGTGGGAAAAGTGGGAATGCCTGTGTGTCTGTGGATCCTCTACTTACCAGTAGCCAGTGGATGTAGATTTGATCCAAGTGCTTTTTTACCCCTGGTTCTACTTTCCCATCTCTCTGCTGCGGACTTGGGATTTGCCAACACTTGCAGTTCTTAAGGCTTTAAATTGCCCGTAGTTGATATTTTTTAATTTTGCAAGTTGAAACAAGGGAAATTCCAATTCAGTATAAGGCAGAAAATCTTCAGAATGTGAGGTCAAACAGTGGGACACGTTGCCCGGAGAGTCTGTGTAATCTCTGTTCCCAGAGGAATTTAAAACTTGCCTGGGCAAGGCCCTGAGCAGCCAGCGCTTGACTTTGAAGTTGGCCTTGTTCTGAGCTGGGACTGGACCAGGCGACCTCCAGAGGTCCCTTTCAACCTACAACCTTCTACATTTTTGCTCTAAGTGATTAATTAAAATCCTCTGAAGGCTGGAAAAAATGAGTCCAGGATAAGGAAGGTAAATGTGAATTCTTTGGACTCATTTATCATTACTTTTATAAAAAAATTGAGCATCTTGCTACCAGTCAGAGAAGATGTTTTCAAAGAAGCATGCATAAAACATAAAGAAAGCAGAAATTAATATAAGGCAAATTTTTTCTTTTGGAAACTTGCTGGTAACCACAGAATATTACTGCAAATAGTGCAAAGCCAGGAAAAAAGACTAATTATCTTCCTAGAGGAGCTTGTATTTGCTGGTTTTATTCAGTTTTTTCTTGGAATCGGAAGTATTTTTGTAATTAGGTTCTGTATGTCCAGACTGTTCTTTATGTCTCTGATTTTGGTAAACAAACCCATGCCTGGCAGGAGCCTGCCCATTGTATCTGCTAGCAAAGCCTGTGTCAAGAGGATATTCAAAAGTTTTTAATCTTGTAAAGAAGTAGTTTACAAATGCATGCCCAAGAATTCCTGCGTGAAGCAGCAGCAGTTCTCTGTGGACTCATTTGTTTGTGACAGCTCAGCCGAGTTCTCCTTTCAGCTCTGGCTATGACAAGGTTATTCGTATTAGAAACACATATGGCTGGTTTGTGACTTTCTGTGGGATTAGTGTTTGGGTTTTTTTCTCCGTGTCCAGCAGTTTCATATTCGTGTTTTTGTATAGGTTCAGGATGACTTTCTTAATATGAAATCTTTAAGGAAGGAGACAAAAGCAGAACATGTTGAAGTTATAGAGTTACCTATACCATTTAATAATACCTATTTTCTTCCACTTAGACAAGGTGATAAAGTCTTCTCTGTTAACTCTGGGACTAAATTTGGCCTTTCCTTCTCTCTTAAATCACTTTAACTGAGGAGTGGGCCAAATTAAGTCATCTGCTGACTGATCAGCCATCAGATGACAAATTGATAATCAATGACAGTTAAACTGACCGTGATAATCAGCTGTGTGACTCTGGGTGGCTGTAAGAGTTCAAACAAGGTGGAAGGAAACCTGGAAGCAGAGCACAAGGTATCCATAACCAGCTCATAAAAGCTGCAAAAACAAGTGCATCCCTATAAAATGACACTGCACCCGCAAGCAATAAGGCTAATCAAAACGGAGAGGATGATCTAATTTTGGTTCAACCCCAGCTGCCCTACTGCATCCTCATAAGTAACGCTTGGTCAATCCTGCTGTTGTCAGCAGGGCTTTTGGAGAGAGCGCTGGGAAGGGGGATAGGTTTTGATTTAGCCAAGGCCTGTAGCTCTCTGTTGGAGATTAACTATGATATTATTTCTATTGTAATCAAAAGATTGTCTCAACAGAGTGGCTGTCTGGGCACAGAATAGATTTGCTTCTTTGTTGGAAAAACTTCCTCCCCAAGTCTCTCCTCTGCAGCTACTAAATACATTCCTTGCAGGTCTGTGTTTCTGTCAAGGGGTAATGGTTTTAAATGAGAAGAGGGGAGATTTAGATAGGATATCAGGAAGAAATTCTTTACTGTGAGGGTGGTGAGGCACTGGAACAGGTTGCCCAAAGAAGTTGTGGATGCCCCGTCCCTGGAGGTGTTTAAGTCAAGGCTGGATGGGGCTTTGAGCAACCTGCTCTAGTGGGAGGTGTCCCTGCCTTGAAATTGTACATACCAGACTGGAAAAGGTGCAGTAATGTGAGCCTAGGGAATTATTGTGATGTAAACTGTGGACATTGGTGCCAGTTGTCTAATGTGGCTGCACAGAACAAGGTTTCCATTTGAAGATTTGAATTTTTCAGAGGGCGAGTGAGTTGACTTTGATTTGAGGGTACATGTAGTTATGCTTGAATATCATATCAGATGAGATTCTGAAATAATTGTGTTCCAGACTAGTGCTTGCAGTAGAGAAATTTAATTAATGATAGTTGAAATATTTTTGAATAGAGAATAAGGTGTTTCAGTTTCTTGTGTCCAGTTAAGACTAATTACTGTCATTTTATCATAGAAAATGGAATCAAGCTGGTAGCTGATGCAGTGATGGCCTTGGGTTTGGAGTACAGTTGAGTTTTCAGTTGTATGAGTAAAAAAATCTCTTTACTCTTTTAAACAGAAAAAAGGTCAATTAAAACAGAGACAACATGGTATCTAGTTCCTGTAGATTTTTTTTTCTTTTCTTTTTGGTAGTATTACATTCTGAGTTTAATTCTTCCCTGAAGAGAATCCTCACCATTCAGTACAAATGCACAAGTTCATGAGTTTCAACAGTAAAACTCTTTGCAATAAATATCGGTGACAATAATAAGAGAAGTTGACTTAGTTAAATTTGCAGAACTGTGTTTGACTACTCCGTGTTTTGACAGCTCGACCTTTATTTTTAATTCTTGGTAATCTCATTGGGAAGTGTCACTGAGGGGAGCGGTGGAGCGAAGGCAGTCACAGGCTGAAAACCTGACATCCAGCCATGGACCAGTGAGACTGCCTGGCAGTTGTGTCTTGCCTGTTCAGCTCTCAGGTTATCAGATATAAATAATACATTGCTTGTACCTCACTTAGGATCTTTTATTTGTGAAGAAGAAAAGCAGGACATTTGAAAACCCTCAGGCTTTCATGGGAGATTTCCAAGGAGAAGATGGCATTGCTGTATGGGAAGTATATCATGTGGTGATCCTGGACCATATAGTTACCTGTAGTATATTGCTTGGTGATTTGGAAATAGTATTGTGTAACTGTGTGGAAAAAGGAAAATACAAGGGTTTTTTTGATGGTTGTGATCTTTTAAAGTTATCTGTCTATTGAGTTTTGCCTCACACAGTTACTTTAAAAGATTTTTCGATTTCACACCTTCTGAGAAAAGCAAGTCTGCTTTTGTCATCTATCCCTTATTGTCTGTGCGAGATCCCATCAAAACAAATCTGCCCAGAAGAATTCCTGAATGTCTCTGTCCTATCTCTGCCAATCCAGGCTCTGTGTTGGAAATAGGGTAATCTGTACCCTTGATTTGGAATAAGTTTGGGGAGCAATGTGGAAAAGAGGTTCAAGCTATCTTTTTATAAGATCCATTAGTTGGGACTTGTGAAACATAATGAACTGCGTTGCCTGCTTTCGTTATGGCTTGTAGTTAAAAGAGTAATGTATATGCATGTCATTTGGTTATGGTAATGTAATTTAAAAAAAAAAAAAAAAAAAAGGAAACTCCAGAGTGTTTAATTTACTCTTATTTTCCCATCTCCCAAATCTTTGCAGCACCAATTCAGCATTCAGAAATTATAATTGGAAGATACGACCTTGGATTTAAAATACTGGATTTGATGAAAAATCAAGTACAAGGTGCTCAAGTGGAATCTCTTGGCCTTCTGGGTGCAGTTCATCCCTCTGAACTTCAGCTAAGTGCCTGACAGCTAGCTGAGACGAGATACTGACTCTTCCCTGTTGTTAGCAGAGAAAAACAGAAAACCTGGCAGCTCCAAAAGCTGATTTCTTCCCTCTTTACAATAACTGCTGTGTGAATTGCCCTCTTGAGAGTTCTATTTATCTCTGTGAACTATAGAGATTGCCAGTTACTAAGGTAGTAATTTAAACTCAGTGGATGCTTCCCTTTATGCCACATTGTTGGCTGTTCTCTGTGCTTTAGATTTTAAGTTGTGTTAGATGACATTAAAGGCTTCCTTCTCCCCCCAGACTTTTCATTTTTAGTTATTTGATTTTACCCACTTCATCACCAAGGGAATAGCAGCAGCATGTGTCTACCAAAAGCTCACTGTGCCAGAGCAGCAGAGACAATTAAATCATCTCCTGAAGTCTTGGGAGCCCAGCTGGTGCCTGGTTTCTGCTCTACAAGAAGACTTCCTTGTATTTTTCATCTTAAAAGACTGATGTCATCATGCTTGCTTAAGCGTGGTGTTTGATGACGTTGGTGACTCGAATCCCGCAGCACGTTTGGGCCAGCTGCTGCACTGGGTGCTTGTGATGCCCAGCTATTGCTGTACCTCTGAACTGAAGGGCACTTCTAGACAGAAGGAGCTTTATGGCTCTTCAGGTCTCAGTTATCTACTCATCTTTCATCAAGGGCTCCATCTGGCCCAGTGTGCAATATTGCTAGGTGGGGATGACTCTGTTATGGGAACTTCTGGCTAGGACTTGACACAGACTGACAGCAGCTGCACATCTTACACAAGGCAGGTTCTTTCCATTGTGAGGGAGAAGGTTCCTACTTAGAAAAAATGTTATTTTTGTCTGAGTATTTGGGGATTGGGCTCTTTCTTTTAATTCTTTGAGGAATCCAATGTCCTGGTGGTTTTTTTGCTGTTCTTGTAACTGGACTTCCTGGTTATTTGCAAGAAAAATGAAGGCTGACAGCCCCAGAATTAATGAAGCCTGGTTTCCAGTGAATCCTGTTTCGTGGTTGATTGACTTCTTAATCTAATTAATCAACCAGAAATATTATAAGACTGTGATGGGAACTCATGCCTTGTAAACATCAGTCCAGGGAGGAGAGTGACATTTGTAATATCACTCATGGGAAAAATTTTGCTGAGCTTTTACAACTCTTCACCAAAGAATCTGCACAGGGGAGAAAATATTTCATACCATTAACCTTCTGTAGATCTTCTGGTGTCTAAGGAGGGTTTGCCTTCAGTTATAGCCATTACCAGGCCACTGATAAAGTCTCTCTGTCCTGCTGTGTTTGAGAATATATCTGCCAGTCTCTATCATCTTTGATCAAAATTAATCAGTGAATGCTGTTATTAGGTGGGGCTGTTAGACTGTGGCTGTGTGAACCCTCATTTCACATGATGCCAGCTAAAATAAATACAGTTTTCTCGCCATAGACCTTTCTGGCCATGCAACAACAGCTTTTGCTTGCCATGGGAGCTGCAGCACTTGCTGTCTTCAACGGGGAGTGGGGCAACTTGTGGGGCCCTATCTCTGCTATCTGCAACAGAAGCGGACCTGCTGGTTATGGATGGTGTTGGCCAGAAATGCCAGGAGAGAGAAGAGGATCTTGGCAAGTTCAGCATCACACAGTGTAGCCTGTTGAGCTCTGCCAGGATGTGAAAGTTTCCAGCTTCTCAGTTATCACTGCTCTAGCATCTCACCTATACTCTCCTTGTGAGACAAAACTCATGATTTCTTGCAAGAGCAGGTAGCGTTAGGGGGTTTATTCAATCTTGCCACTGGCACATCTTCTCCCAAGATGGCGTTTCACAAAAAAATACTACAGCTTCTTCAAACTGTCTGATATTTAACTCTCAATAATCAGGTGGAAACTGTATAACTGAGCAGAAACTAGTGCTTGTTTGCGCATGGAATGCAGGTTTGTTCTTACTGACTGGCTGAAGTGAACTGGATTTGATTGCCAAGCTGTGATTCCCACCATCCCACAGGATTTACACTGATGTCATTGGTGAAGTAGGAACTCTGTGGGGGCCAGGGATGAAAGACATGGAAGCTGAGCTTAAAACAAGCATTTGCTTTATGCTGTGACTCAGCTTGGCACTGTATGCTGTGACTTCTTCTTTACCCTTATTTATACTTTAGGTGACCATATATTTTTAGTATTAAAAAGTTACAAAACCATCTTCTGTTTTAAACCTGAGGGGGAGTATTCTTTTCAGTTTATTTTAAAATATTTTTAAATATTTTTTTTTTCTTTTTTTAAATTGCCTAACAGGTTTTTTTAATGCAAGTGCTTGCATGGAGCATACAAATGCAATTTAGGAATGAATCCCAAAACATTCTTAAAAATCTACACCCCTCTTTGCACTGTAAGAAGACAGTCAATGCTGTTTTGAGTATCAGATTAAATTTTCTTTGCAAAGTAGTTTCAATAATACATATATACTTCTTTGAGCTGTGTAGTAATTTACATACGTCAAGAGTGAAAGGAATTAAAATACTTCGAATGGCATCATTTTTCTGCTTCACTTTGTGCAGATAACAGAGCTGCCTGATAAGCAGGGGGAACAAAACTTGTAGCATGGGGAACTGGGTGGGAAGGGAAGGTGTCCAGGTATTTCTTAAACTTGGAAATTTCTTTCTTTCTACAGCGGTACGATGTTGCACATATCAGTATTCCCAGTATAGAATGTGCTTCACTTCTAACCTTGTAGATGGACAGTAACTTTTTCTGATGGAGATTAAGGTCTGGATTTTCAAGACAGGAGTTGAAGCCTTGTCTGCACCATTGCATGGTGTACCACAGTTTCGCAGCTTTCTTCATTTAATGTTTGCCTTGCAGTCGTGTGTGTTGGAGGCACACACTGGAGTGTAGAGGTGGTGATTCTATACTTCCTCATCTTTAAGAAGGTACAGTTTGAAATAGCTTATTCCTGAGATGGAGAACATTTACAAGAATTTATTATCTTTATATTTTATTTATATTCGTATAAATATTTATATTATTATTATTTATATTTTTCAAATTTTTGATCTGGTTATTCTCAGGGTAACAGCTGAAGAACGTGTTAGGTAGGGCTGAGATTCCACATTTATAAATGATGTCCAAGGTCTTCAAATATTATGGATATATTGATTTATTTTGATGACAAGTAGAAATACACATGTGGGAAAATGCTGGCAGTGTAATCTTTCTCTAATGCACTGGGAAGAAGCAATCTAAACTTTCTGCTGCAAAATGCTTGAAGCCTCTGTGTGCCTACTAGGCTTTTCTAAGAGAAACAGGTTTTATCATTAATATTGTGAAGAATTCAAATTCTAACATTAGTTTTTTCCTTGCTGGGTCAAACCTGGGAACATAAAAATCTTGTACAATCTCCTCCTCCTGTCCCTCACTTCCCATGCTCACCCTTCTAAATTTACATAAGAATTAGCCTGGCTTGTGTTCTGTTTTAGCAGATTTCACTCACTTTTGTGGGAGTTAGACCCCCTTCAAACTTTATGCTCTGATATTTATTACAGGATGACCGGGTAGCCTGAAATTAATAGTCTGAATTTTGTGATGGACCATGTGGCAGTTGACTTGATACAAAAATGGAAATTTAATGTCATGCTATTCAAGCTTCTGCTTGTTCTCATTTATTATTATTTTACTCAGATATCTATATATATACACACAGCATCCCCTGGAAATGCTTAATGAAGAGCATGAAGGAAACTGACCAGGAATAACAGTGATGGTCTTGATGTCACCTGTGTTAGAAGCCAGATTATAATGTACTGGAATTGCCTGGTGCCAGGCTGGCAGGGCTGCACTTAGGCTGGAGGAAAACCAAGGTTTGAGGAGTATGTTTGGAGGCTTTGTTGAGTTTGCTGTTGAATTGTGGCTCCTGATGGCTATTTCTAAGGAGGTACAACATATTGTCCAAGGCTTGAGGTGTGTTTTCCTTCCTCCTGCCTCTCCAGCTTTCAGCAGGGTTGCTTGGACGGCTGCGGTGCTTGCAAACAAAAAGCCAGACAGAACTTTTTTTCATCCTAGCAAACATCAGGCTCCTTCGCCTGCAATGCTGGGCAATGCAGAAAGGAAGACAGAGGAGACAGAGCCCTCCTTGAAGAGATCAGCGTTTAAAGATGAGGTGTGACAAGGATGTGTAACTGTTGATGGGAATAAAATAGGGATGAAAGGTGAGTATTATAGTGGAAGATAATATGAACAAGCAATTGCATAGACTTACTTTTGTGGAATTACTCAGCCCTGACCTACCTAATTGCTTGATCACAGGAAACAAATCAGCCAGTAAAACAAAGCTAATCTCTGCTCTTCCCCACCTTAGTGGTTACCAGCTGCAAAGGCCCTCTCAGTTTTGTGGGAAAAGCAGAGCAAAGGCACACAGGGTGTCCTTGGATGGAATATAATCAGAGCATCCTAAACAGAGGACAATAGGAAAAGATTGTTTAAATCAAAAGCTTGTTTACAGCTGCTTGAAGGACTGCAGAGTGCGTTGTGTAAGAAAATTAATGGAGAGGGGGGAAATCCTCTTGTGCCTCTATTTGTGCTCTGGTATTTCTGTAGGTACTAGATGGCTGGAAGCTGCAGCGTTCATCAGGATGTTGCTGTGGTGTGAGCAGCGGGGGCTTTCCTCAGCGCAGGGGAACCGGAGGGGAACCGGGGCGCGGGCCCTGCGTGGGCACAGGCGACGCTTCCTCCTGCCTGGGGAGAAACTGCTGAGTGTAGAGGAAAACAATGGCGCTTCTAAGTGTGGCAGCCTGTGCCAAAGGAGCCTGGTTTTCCTCACGGTGCAGATTCAGGTGCTTGGCTTCAGACAGCTGTAATTACAGCGCAGTGGGGACAAGGACTGCCCGTGTGCTCGGGTCTGCCTTCCGCACCTCTCCCTTGGGGGGAAAAAAAAGAGGCCCTGGTGCTACAAGAGCATTTTAAAAGATTTGGGAGATGTATTTTAGTCAGAAGCATAAGGCCAAGGTGGTAGAACAGCCCGTTTTACCCTCAGCTTTGTAGTTTAGGAGGATCTCATCTGCCAAGAAGAACCTGGTAACAAATTTGGGGGTAAATATGCCTTCTTAAGCTCAAAGGGCAGGTGTCAGCCACACACTCCTGGTGTATATTAAAAAAATCCTGTTTAGTTCTGATCATAAGAAGGAAATGGCAAGATCATTTAAGGTGCCACAGGGGTAAGGGGACGTATGGCTGGGAGAGGAGCTGTTGGTGGCCCGTTGGGTTAGTCTTGCTGGAAGGTGAAATGTGGCTTAATTGCATGAGATTTTTCTGTTGATGTTTTCTTCTTCTCCTGAAGAACCTTTCGAGCTTTCCATCGTCTGAGCACAGCAGGCATCTGTGCGATGACTGCAGCGTGATGCAAAGAGACGGGGGAAGAAAGTGTCGGCTGGGGGATCCTGGCAAACATTACTTAAACCCTTGGAGAAGTGCAGCAGATTGACTCCCCAACCATCACTGCTGATAATGCCGTTCATAGAGCTTGTCAGCTTTCCAGCTTCACATTTTTATAACCATTTAATTACTGCCTGTATTGAGTATCACTGGAATTCACCATTGCAGCTAATGTAGCTAACTGTAGACTGTAAGAGCGGAGAATGTCAAGCAGGCAGCCAGGCTGTAATAAGTTTGCTCATCCTGTTAGGTAACATCTCTGTAATAACCACAATAACCATTCTGTTTGTTCTGTGTGCGGGCTTTTTGGTCATTAGTTTTGTTTGTTTGTTTGTTTGTTTGTTTGCTTCAGGATACTGTGTCCTTTAATGAAGTTTTCATTTCCATTAAATCCACAATCCCTTTCTCAAAATGTAATTCTAATTGCATATATTTTGTCTTTTACTTTCTTCTAGCTCTCCATGCTTGACAGAGGGGTGGTGGTGGGCCATGGGCATGGGCACCTCATGGCCATTTTATCGGAAGCTTCCCCCTTTGCAAGGAGAGAAGCAGGGCAGAGCTGCTGCTGCAGTTTGATCTGACTGGTGGGTGCTGAGCTGCCATGAAGCAACCTGAAAATACATATGCATAGCACATGGTCCAAATGCTGTAAAGAGATTTTATCAGGGATGCATTATTTCTGTGTAATGGTAGATAGGATTTCTGGCATGAATATGTTGGCGTCATTCACTGTGGCTCAGCGCGTAGCTCACAGGATGCTCCAACTCTTGCTGCGGTGCTTTCCCATGGGGACATAAAGTGGCAAAACACAGCCCGGGAACCCAGGGTTCTGCTGGGGTGGGAGAGACACTGGGCCCCAGCAGCAGCTGCAGCTCTCTGTGTGGATGTGTGTGTACGGAGCAAAGGGCGAACGGGCAAGGGCAACCTGGCCCAATGGTGGTAGTTATCTCTGTGCCTCCTCTTTTCCCTCCTTCCCCTCTGCAGCAGAGTTTAGAGGCTACTGCTGTGGAGGGGAAGGCTTGAAAGGGATGGTGAGGTGTTTTGGGTAGGGAATGGAGTAGATTGGCACTTATTGGCATGGGTGAGAGGGATGTGCAGTGTGTGTCCATGGGATTAAGGCAGGGAAGGAGCTGGGACAGATGCTGGTGTGAAAGGGAAACTGCTGCTGAGCAGTGTGTGGCAGAGAAAAAAATCCAGATTTGGTCCAGGTGGCTGAGGAGGTAGGGACACTGTGATCAGGTAACAGCTTCTGTAAGATTGGGGAGCCAGAAATCTCAAGGTTCTACATTCCAGCATCCTAGGACATGGTGTATGTTACATCTATACATTACTATTTTGGCTTGTTTACATATTGTTGGTCTGTTATTACTAAATTACCTCCTCAACACTTTTGTTGAAGAGGGCTTTCTGACCATCATTCATTAATGACACTGCTTGCGAAGCACAAATCCATAAGGTGCAGAGCGTGAGCCAGATCTTAGAGGCTGTAAGCTAAACTGAGGTGTGGAGGTTGTGCTGTCAACCTGGAAGAATTCCGTGAGTCTTTCCAGCCCTGTCTCTGAAAGGTATGATGGTTTGGCCCTTTGTTGAGCTGGAGCAAGGCAGTGAAATATAAATGGCGTGCAAAAGAGTCTTAAGCAAGCTGAAGCGACCTCAGAGAACTCTATTTACTGGCACACAGTTCTGAACTGGTCTTCCCTCTTTCCAGTTAATAGGACTTGTACATTCTCCAGTCTATTATGCATTTAATAAGAGTTAAACAATAATCCTTGGTTGAACAAAGAGTGCCCTCCAATATTCTCAGCTCCTAACTTCTAGTAACTAGTGGGCTGTTACCTACCCAACCAAAGAATAATTTTCTGACAGTTCCAATGGTAGAAGAGGTATTAATATTACAGACCTCCACCACTAGCTAGTTTAAAATCCTCTCAAAGCTCCTCATTTCTTTTCTTAAATGCAGTAACCAACCAGGCAAATTGGTCTTATGTTCCTCAAAAGTGTTGAGTTAGGTTTTCAATCTGCTACCAGCTTTACATCAGCCTCTTATGGTGTCTGCAAGAGAAGCAACTGCAGCAGTGGTCTTTAAAGCATTGCAGAAGAGCACGGTATAAATATTGAATTGTTTATCCGTTTCTGACATTTGCTGAAATCTAGAGTTTCAAAGTTGTCCTTTAAAAACAGGAGCACAAACCTACTATAGCAGTAAGCCCAAAGGTCAGCTTACTTATCAAAATGGTCTCTTCAGTGGTACATCGATAGTATTCTGGTGGCCTTCAGTGTGCAAGGTGAGAGAAGAACCACTTTGGAGACAGGCTGGTGTTTGTCATTTGTGGTGAGGTATGGTCCTTTTCATCCGAGGTCAAAACTTGTCCAGTGATTCCATTTGGGATATTTCCTGGCAAACGGGAGCTCAACAGCTACTCGTACAGTTACCTGCCAGGGTTAGTTTTCCTTCCACTTCTCATGCTTTCCCTCTTTGTAGACTATTCACATCTTCAGCTTTAACCATTGGACCTGATCTAATTCCCATTGAAGATGAACCCGGTGACTTTGGCAAAAGTTGTAAGTGATCCTGAGATCAGAAGCTCTTTGAGGCAGAAACTGTTCTTGTTTGTTAGTTTTTTTTTTTGTTGTTTTTTTTTCTTTTTTTTTGCCCATCTGTGCTGCTGATAGGGGGGGGGAAAAAAAAAAAAAAAAGAACTGATATCATCTGATTGTGCTCTCTGCAAGTAGCAAGCGAGACCTGCCCTTGAAATGAATAAAGCAAACAAGCCTCAAACAGATAGTTATCCCTCTTGTGTATCCCCAAGCCTCTGTAAAAACATAGGTGATCTGGATTGAAATGCTGTGCTTTCAGCTCCTCTTTTCAAAGGTACTCCCACACTGGAGCATAAAGAAAACCAGTTATGCTAATGACAAGCATGTACATACACCATCCTTTGCTTTCAGTTTGCCTTTACTTTGCAAAGCTTATTTACTTTTGGAAGAGAGTTATTCTCAGGGTTTACAGGACAGACATACAGGGAGGATTTATTTCGCTTTTGTGGGAATTGGTTTGAATGTGTGAGGCCAAGCCAGCAAGCGTGAGGTTCAGCAGAGCTGCACTTTACCTGCACATACGTGGAAGACTCTTCCTTGCATTACCCGTGTCCAAGTCCAGTCCTCCTGTTGATACAGGTTTTGGTGGGCATCCTGGTCTAGCTAGATGCTCCCAGTTGCTTGAACTATCCTTACTTCAGACAAATGGTTTTAATACATATCTGTCTGTCCATCAGCAGAGTTCAAGCAACAACTCCAGTGCAAAATCCTTTTATGCCTGAGATGGTGCTCAGAGTTTAAGTCTTGGTTGAGTCCCTGCATGGGAAGCACCAGTGATAAGAACACAGGGGAAGTTCTTGCTGCTATTAATTTCAAAGATACCCTAGCAACTGTATCACCCTACTCGTATTTCCTATCCTTCCTCATGTTTTCCCAGTGTTTTTGCAAACAGCACCTGCTGCAGCTGTCTGTGTTACAGGGGAATACAATACAACTGTAACAACACTGGGAAATACATGCATGATTTTTTACGTAGGCTCTTCTGCCTGCTTATTTCCTTGTCATGTCCCTATTGTCTCTTAACTTGTGCTTGATTTTTTAAGTTCCTTGGGAGGGGACCAGCTTTTTGTTCTGTGTTTGCACAGCATCTGAGGCTGTCATGCCCTGGCTCTTCACTAATCCTGGTAAGTGCTCCAGTAGTACAAATGGCAAACAAATTAGCATTCTTCTCACTGATTAAACAAACGTTTTTCTCTGTGATGATTTGAACTGGGGTTGCATTTCATTACAGCCCTTTGAAGCTCAGCTGGGAATTGCCAGGTTCTTTTCCAACCTCTGTTATCAGCCTCCCCTGCTAGTTGACCAAAAAGTACTTGGCAGGCAGTTTGCAGACTCTGAAAAACAATAGGTTGTACTATTTTAACCTGGCTTTGACCTAACCTGGAACAGTCAAAACTGGCACTTGGGATAGTGGCTAAATGTGGTTTGATGTGCCGAGTCAACTGCACTTGCTGTTCAGCAGCTGCTGACAGAACCTGTGTCTGTCTTGTCCTAGGGAGAAGTGGGGGGACCACACTGGCCCTGGCATCAGCCTGATGCCAGGCAATTCCCGACAATTCTCTGTAATATGACCTGAATGAAGCAGAGAATTACTTTGCCCTTAAATTGAATATTAATGTGACTTTTTTTCTGGGACGGAAAACATTGCTTGTTTTCTGGATGGATAAAGTGTCCACTGAAACAGGATTATATTTACATTATTATTGCAGGACCATCTGTGAAATAGGCTTTCTGTACTACAGTAAAGAGCTGTGACCCCTCGCAGCGTTATCTTTTAAGCTGCATGCTAAACCCATGGGGGCTTATGGCTCAAAGCTAATGGGGATTTAACTTCTCACTGAAAGGAATTTGAAGCCTAACCCTATTTAGATGCTCTTTGCTCTCATTGATTAAATGCCCAGTCCACTGCAAGAAACCTAATGGAATCATCACTATATGAATTTTCTATCTGACAAAATGGATGCTGGGGGACACTCTGTACAATATTTATTAGAAAGGAGTTTGATCTTAAAAAGACATTTTAAATCAAAATGTCAGCTCAAAGTACTATTTCATTTGTAGTGAAAGAAATGGATTTGAATGAGAATGTATTTTTCAGATCATTCCACAAATCCATTTCATGGGAAAAAAAATCTCTTTCCGAATTCAGGATTTTTATGAGGATTTTCACTGCTTTCCTTGTTCCCTGTGCTCACTAATTCATTTCTGAGACTGTCTGCAGAATAGTTTTAAATTATGCTATTTAAAAATAATAAACTTGCCCCCCCTTCACCCCCTCCCCCNTTGCATTATGCGCTGGAGTTCCAGGAGGGCCATATTCCATTGGAGATCATTTGTAGTTTTTAAGATATAGTAACTATAGCACCTTGGGGAAGAGAATGGAAGAGCTGTTGTCTTGGTAAGAGACTCTGAGCTGCAAAGAGCAGCATGTGATGCCATAGTCCTGTGTCAGCACACTTGGGTTTCAGCAGTGGTCTCTTTGGGTGCTGCAATTCTGAGAATTTCCTGTGTCCAAAGTGCTGGTGCTTTCTGAATGCCTTTTAGCCAGTGCTAATGACTAGCATGCTTATTATTTAATTGTGGTTCGTTGTTAGGGTTTTGGTGGCTTATTCCTAGAGAAAAGCATAATCCCTAGTAGAAAAGGGCTCCAAATGGAAGCCCAAGCACTGAGGCACAAGGATGAGGCTTAATATTTCCTTCTCTTTTTGTTGCCATTGGTGGACATACAGTCATGATTCCTCCACCTGAATGTCTTCTATATTTATCTGTCTGTATTTAGGTACCTGTATGTATATAGAGATAAGTATTTATAATCACTGGCACTTGAGTGTTCTGGATACGACCATTGATAAGGCTGGAAAATAAAGGAGGACTTCCATGGTGAATGAATAGCCCAGTCGTGGGAGACACGGCAAGTTCTTAGCTAAATGAGTGCCCTGGGTTTGTTCTTTTTTGAAGCTCTTAGTGTTGTCCAGAAAGGAATGAAAACGATGAACTTTGAAATTTTGCAAGTGATTGCAGCCCTGCTCTTCCAAATAAATCCCAGGAATCTTGGAAGATCTTCAAGGTCTTTCTACAGGGAGAAGACTGTAGGCATCATGAATCGCTTTTCACTGG
The DNA here is from genome assembly GCA_013398155.1 of Pedionomus torquatus. Classification (NCBI taxonomy): domain Eukaryota; kingdom Metazoa; phylum Chordata; class Aves; order Charadriiformes; family Pedionomidae; genus Pedionomus; species Pedionomus torquatus. The sequence continues at coordinate 133,159 of VZRU01010639.1, forward strand.
TAGTGAGATCCCTTTGGGTTGTTTAAAAATGAAAAGTCATAAAGGGGTAGAAATTAAGTTTAGCACTGGGAACTCTGTCACTGACTTACTGCATGACTTTGAGGAAGGCATTTTAACTTGCCTATGTCAGTTTAGCCATCTGTAAAGCAGGTACAATCATACACAGCATAATAATTTCCTTCAGTGAGTGCCATTTTCAGTCTATCCTGTACTACTTAATGATTTATGTGACTGCTGAAATAACACCATGCTCTAAAACTGTAATGCCCTGATGTATTTTCCACATAATCACTAGTGGTTGAAATATTTGTTCTGACACTTGAGATTACTCATGTAAATAGAAAAATTATAGCACGCTGGCAATGCCAGACACCTTGAATTCCATCTGAGCGTGTGGGTGATTGGAGAAGGATCTATAAATACTAAAAGAGAGGGGGAACAACAACCATGAGCAGCACATTAGAGATTCTGAATCAACTTATTCCTGCGAGAATATGACAATATGTCAATACTGAGTAGGAGATGGTCCTTGGGAATCTGAGTACTGCAGGTTCACTGAAGAAATATATTCTGCTCTGTTTACCTGCTTTACATGAAGCCACATTTTTCTGTTTTGCTTTGCACAGAGTTACATGGAGTATGATGACCTAGTCCTAATATCATGTGACTAAAGCCTTTTTTAAAAATTGTGTTGCTTATGAAACATTCCACCTAGAAGACAACTGGAAGCTCCAGTTTGATTATCAGTGAAGTGACTCACAGGTCCCACGATGCTTTTTCTCAAAATGTCACTGCTGATTTCCATGTTCAGCTCCCAAATTGCCTGTTTCAGATGTTTTCCGATTCCATCATGAAAGATTTGCATAATTCTAATTGTAGAGTTCACGGTGTCACGTAACAATGTAGCAAATGAGCTGTGTCACATTTTACATAAAAATGTAAGGTATATAGCTACTGCTTGCTGGTTCTGACAGTAGTGAGAATTTTCTAATTTTTCATGTGGTAGATAAGGGACACTTGTGCAAGGTAAATGCTTCCCGCTCTCCACTGCGTAGTGTCTTTTTTGGTACAAGTTCTTCAAGATGCTGCGTCTCCTCCTAGATCAAGCCAAAGCATCTCCTTTTCAACCAAACATTGTACTTCTGGGGATTACAGAGTATTTACAAGCTAAAATTTGGTTTTCAGGTTATGAAGAGGGAGATATATCTGGATTTATTTTGAGGAAGTATGTAGCATTTTTGGAAGACAGATGAATAGCTTATGGGACCTTGTTGTTAGAATTCATGCATTTATCATTAGTGATATATCAAAAACCAGAACTGAATATAGACAGTTTATTGGAACAGCAACTTGAAATTTAAAACCAGCTAAATCAATTGAAGGAAACTGTAGCATGTTCAGTGTAGTAGGTATGAGTAATGGAAATTATAACGGAAAGTACCGAGGAATGCCAGCTGTAAAGAGTCTCTGTTTAGGTTATTATTAATTTGGCAGTTTGACATTTTTGGATACCAGGATACCGACAAGTTGTGACTGCTTTTGGTCACTCCGTCAGCTCAAGTGCTAGTAAGTGTCACGTACTTAGAGCTCTGAACCAAGCCAGTGATCCAGCCTCAGGTTTCACTGTGATTCTGGGACTGAAGTCTGTGTTTGTCTGGTTTCTGTTAAGCTATTTTGAACAAAACCATGAAGATCTCACCTTGGCATTGAAACTTGTCCTTGCTGCTTCCTTCAGCAGTGTGTGCTGTTAACCTAAAAGATGGACTTAATTATCAGAACTTGGTGAAGGAGCTGAAAGGGGATGGTTAGCAGTGGCCAGCTGCAGTTGATGGCAGGGAGCAGTAGGTGGGAAATGCTGACTGCAAGTGAAGCTTTCAGGCTGTCTGACAATAGACTGGAGGGGGAATAGGTTGTGTATTTTGCTCGTGCTTGCTTGATGTGGAGTATGAAACCGTGGCTCTATGGAGGAATGAAAATTAATTAGTATTTACTAGGTTTTGCAGCTGGCAATATTGATATGCTGTGTAAGATAAGAAGGCATAGAAAGCCTTCACTCTCTAGAAACATTTGCATTGAGGAAACTTGGAAAGGGTTAAAGAAGTATTTACTAGAGAGGAGCATCAGGCCTCCAGAACCAGTGGCTGAATTCACATCATAGGCAAAGTTTCAAAAAAAGAATCTGAGGATAAGTAACTCTGAAGATGGGTTTTTTTTGGTGTGTTACACAGAAGCATAAAATGGTCTGGGAATGTAATCTTCAGCTCCACAAGTGCTGAAATCAGAAAGGGACGTTCCTGGTGCAAGTGGGAAGGAGAAGGCATCTGCATGGCTGTGGCTCCTACATTTTCTCCTGGAGTTTCTTGACTTTTAAGACAACTTTGGTGGTGAGTTATGTTTTTTGAGACCTGCTACAGATAACAGTGTGGCTGGTCACTGCGCCCTATTTGGGTTATCAAAACCATGAGATATCACAGATTGCACCCTTGCATGGCTTCCTGAGAACAGCCCATTTTCTCCCATTTGATGGGGGCCTGGACATGCTGATCCCTCGATCTTACCCCTTGTCTTACCTCATTGACAAAGAAATGCTCTTAACCACTCAGAATTGCTGATTGCAAGGTGCTTTGAAAAGGAACTGCCTTCATTTTTTGCGTGCAAGAGTGTGATGGTGCTTACAGTGCTGCTTAACATTGCTCCACCTTTTTTTTTAAAAGCAGCTGCTAATTGAAAGGAACAGTGTGAAGTATTCTTTATCTTTTTGAAATGCAGTTGTTGATCTTTTCCATCCAGCCTATCTTGTAGGCCACTGAAAGCTTGAACTTGAAGCCTGGTTGCCTACCAGGAGTCGCTTGTCACTAGTTGCTAATACCCTCCCTTAAAATAACCTTTATCCTAAAGGTGCGTCTGTCTGCTGGACCTTTCTGAGGTTACTCTTTCAGAGTATTTGTCTTCCATCTGAAAAAATATAAGAAATGCATACATTGAAAGCATTTTTAAAAATATTTTTAAAACAGCCCCTTAAAATTTAGATCCAAGCCTGTCTCTTTAAGAGATGAACCAACATACACTGAATTCAGCTGAGTTAATTTAAAAACAGCAAAGAATGTAAATTCAACTTAGTTTCACTACAGTATGAGCAATGGCCAAAGCATAAAGGGGATTTGTAATCTCACAAGGTGTTTATTATAACTAATTTGTATCATTTCCCAGAGGTGGATATCTGATGCTTTTGGCAGATCAAGAGGTTTACTATTTCAAATCCCTTTCAGCATGGGTCAAAGTAGATGATGTTAATGGATGTTACTTGTCTGAACATAGTAACAGATGTTTCTGTAGGAAATGGAGTGAAAACACTCACAGGATTGTTGACTGGTTTCTGGTTTGTGCCCACATTAAAGCTGTTGAAAGGGTCATGCCACACATCTTCATAGATTTATCTAATTCATGAACTCTTTTCTTCAAGTATTTGGGTCTTAGTTTTAATAGAAGCACCAGCAGCCGGAAAGGTTCTCATCTCATTTTTTTACAGCATCTTCACTGTAGGTTGTGTGGTTTGCTTGAGTTCAGTGAAAATTTTGTCTCTAATGTAAAGCCTAGCAGACAAATTCTGGTATCATGATACAGAATTAATTTTAATGCAGTAGACCTTTCTCCAGCTCTGTTAATCAGGGTTCCATTGGCAATACTGTGAAATACTCTGCACTTATGTCGGCATCGCTTGTGCACAGCTTAAAAATTTTATGCTAAGACTTCTCCTTTCAGGTACTGTTAGCTTTGAAACCATTTGGGGTATTTTGGCTTGTGCCTTACCAAAACTGTAGACTGCAAATTCTCTCTTTTAATGTTCCATCAAGCAAGACAACACAACCATGCTGAGTGATTGACTTGCTTGGTTGATTTGCCCTTCTGAAGGCCACATACCTGCAGTGATTACTTCTAACCTTTGCTACGGTCTGCTCTTTTTTTTTTTTCCTCTCTTTTTTTTCTCTCTTTTTTTTCCTCTTTTTTTTTCTCCTCTTTTTTTTCTCTTTTTTTTTCTTTTTTTTTTTTTTTTTTTACTTGGGACAGTATCACTTCAGCAGCTGCTAGATGGCTCTGAGTTGTGAACTTCGGACTTGCAGTGATGCTATCTACAACCTCAGAAGTGTTTGTCTTCATTTGTTTCCTCCTTTTCAGGTGGAAACTGTGTAACTTTAGGATGGGTCTGCTCTAGTTCTACAATAGCAGCTCTTCTCAAACTAAGGATCATTTTTGCAAGAAAAGTTTCTGTATGCCATGCTGCCTGCAATACTCTTGCAGGTGGCCTGGTGTACTCACTTCAGTGCAGATGAGTCAAACAGCCCCTCAATACTCAATAAGTTGATAAAAGCAATAGATCTCGTTGTATTCAGTTTGTGGGCTTGAGTGACTCCAATGGTTCATCCTTAAGTGCAGTCTTAAAACATTTTAAGTATGGTAGTGGGCTTGTTTCGCTCCTCTTCTCTGAGCCATCTTTCACCCTCACAGACACCAGACCAGATGAAGATCGATTTATGGGAACTTTCAAAAGCCTGTCTTTGTTGGGTATAGATATCAGTAACATTAGCACTTCCTTTGAAAACAGCCTAAAGAGGTTTCTGGGTGATGTTTTCTACTTAGCTTTGGTAGTTGTCACTAAGTACTTAGAAGAGAATGAATGCATAAAGAGGAGACTGTGCTTTTCCCCTACAAAGGGGGAATTCCTTGATCATATTTTTCGAGCAGATTCAGGCATGTTATTCCTTTTGCTTTCATGTTGTAAACCTACACATCCTGTCCTCATTCCTATAGTAACCAAAGAGCTTTGCTCAGGAGTGCTGGCTTCTCTTCAGTGGTCTTTGTTTTCCCTCCTTGGAAACAGTCTGAATGTGTCAGAGGAGTCCCAGATCCTCAGAACTGTGTCTGGCCAAGGACCTGACCAAGCTGGTCTGTAGTATTTCCCTCATTAAAAGCCTGGTTCTTTCCCCTCAGAAAAGAACAAAGTCAACTGTGAACAGTAACAAAGGATTAATTGTGGAGACTTGGGACTTGGCAGCACTGCCTATAAATGAAGTGCTTTTTTGGAAGCTACATTGCCTGTCTTGCAAATCAAAAATAAATGCAAAGTATTTCAGTGTGTATCAGTGGATTAATTCATTTGATTGCCACTTCCCTTCCTCTTCTCTTTGTGGGGAGGGGCACTCCGGAGATTGCAATCTTAATTGCTTGACCGCAGTTTCTAATTAGTGGTGCGCCAAAAGGGCATGGATCAGTAATTAGTACCGAATGTAAGGATCTCTGAGGTTGAGCTCTAGAATCAAATGGATAAGTTTAGACAACTCTTGACTGAAATTACAGTCTATCAGCAAATTGAGTTATAATAATGGAACCATTAGAATTTTTTCTCAGTCCCTGCATGATGGTTTCTGTGATTGCAAAGTACATTCTGGTGGTCTTAAAGAATGTAGCATTTTAATACAAATATATTTAATATTTGTATGTATACTAGAGTTATGTATCTATTCTGAAGGCGCATATATATATATATACACATACTTATAGAATAGTTATACATACTGCAGAGTTGTTGTACAATGACATGTCTTATTTAATGTTATTAAATTTGAGGGAGTGGGTTAATCCCTTTCTTTGGCAATATATAAAAACAGAGGTCTCTATAGTCACTTTCTTTTTCAGTTGATACTGGATTTGTGCTACTGTATCCAAAGGGAAATCTAGCTCTTGAGTGTAATGGTCTGAAAACAGAATGTTACCCACATTATAACTTTAATGTCCAGTAGTCTGTGTCATATTTTTTCTGGTTTTAAAACTTGATGGTGGAATTATATTGTATAACTTCAGTTATATATTAACGTTGCTGCATTCAAGATTCTGAGATAGTGCAGTGTGGAATGGGAATATGCCTATTATACATACTGGTATCAACTTGTTTTTTACTAGGTGGATTAAGAACTGGTTAATGGACAGACTGCAAAATATAGATACATGTGAGGTCACCATAGTTTGCTGTGTGTGTAGTAGGTTTACTGGTGCATTGGTATAAAACAGAGTGTTCTGCAGTATTTGCATCCTAAGTTTAGATGTAGATAGGAAATACTTGTTGATAAAACTTATGAATCATCTGAACAACATGTGCTTTACTTCAGCTAAATTCATACACTGGACTTTGGTTATAGACACGTAATGATGGATGTTGATGGGGAAATGGAAAACATTGGATCTGAAATTTAAATGATACAAAAATTATATAAATGGATCAAGCTCTGCCACCTGTTCCATTCCAACATTCCATTTGTGCATTTAAAATATGAAATCTATTTCAATATACAGGAGCCATAAAGTCTGATTTGTAAAACCTAGCAGAACTCAGCATGACTGTAGAAAGCTCTACTTGTATTTAGTGGGAAGTAGGAATCAATTAACAGAAAACTACTAAGGTCTTTTTTTTTCCTTATGAAAAACCTATATTAACTTATTTTTTTAAACCTCCTGTAGTATTTTGTAGGAAGATGTTGTCCAGCATTTTACCAGTGTATTAATAGTTCTTTATTCATGTAAGTCTGTGGCTGAGCACTCATCTCCTTTTGCGAGTTAGTAGAAACTAGATGTCTGGGAGTTCAGAAGTTGGCAGGAGTTTTCATAGGACTTTTTTCCTCAAGGTAATTTTCTTGGCTTTTGCTGTGTTTGAGACTCATTTTGTGGAAACAGGGCTGTGTTTCTGCTCTTTCCTCCTGCTTTCTCTTTCACAGGAGTTTCTGAAACACTGCAGCTGCCTGCCACAAACTCACCAGTGCATCACATGCAAACTTGGCTTCTTGGCACGTGGAAAGGGTGGCTCTTTTCTTCTGCACCCATTTCTGGGGAATTAAATTCACATTCTGTGTTCTGGTTCGGGTTTAGAGACAAATCTTTTACTTCAGTTTCCTCTTTCCCTGACCCTCTCTCCTTTCCTTAATGAAAAGATGCTCAGGTCTAATGCATACAGCAGCAGCTGAAAGGATGAAAATAACAGAGGAAACAGCTACATTATTGAGATTTAGACCTTTATTTAGCATCACATTTGCTGGCATGTCCCTTTAACAGTGCTCAAAAACTGGCTGGATTACTTTTTTCAACAGACTAATTGATAATCTCTAGTTTTAAAGGAAACAAAATTTTGTATGTAGTCAAACATGTTTTTTATAGCTTCAGCTGTTCCTCACATCAAAGTTAATGACAAAGTCATATCCATTCACTGTAAACAGGAATAGATTCACCACCTCTGTATGCGTTCAGTTTCTCTGTTTCCCAAAGGCATGAGTACATCCAAACTGATGCACCTACTGCTAAAATCAGTATGTCTGTTACACTGACTAAAACTGCTTATTTTACTTAAAAGGTACTTACCTTTGAAAATCAGGTAATTTATCGAGTACCTAAGGATGAGCACTGGTTTTGAGAGTCAGGCAATACAGGTTTTTGGATAATGGCCTCTAAGTAGATGTATACAAAAAGATCAAAAAATCAATCTCAACACCTTTTGCCTTAAATAGTTTATGGAAGTCTAGCAGAATCCCACCTCTTTCTTGAGCAGGGAAGAAATTAATTTCAAAAATCACTCAGACTAGTATGGGGAAAAGTGATCAAAGCAGTGGTGTTGGGTAGAACAGCATTTCTGATAAGTCACAAATGAGGAATATCCTGTAAAATAATTAATACAAAACTCCTTGTAATTGAAATTAACAGATTTAAAAAAAAAAAAAAAAGAAAAAAAAAAAAGGAGAGAGTGAACAACAGCAAGATGTGCATTAACGTGTTTTAGGGAAAATAAGTCAATAGATGTTCACAGAGCCTACACTCCAGTTTTGCACAGGTATCTCTCAGTAAAGCTGTTATGAAGTGCCTTGAAAAAGCACTGCTGAAATTACTCACCTTATCTATGGTTTTGACAGAAACACTGATTTCTTCTCCATTCCTCTGAATACTTCCCTTGTTTTCACTTTGAACTTAAAAACTGCAGTCTGCTTTCCCTAATTTAGCCTCCTTCACCACAATGCCCTTTTGTAATTTACCCTTCGTTTTGTTACTCAGTCATTCCCAGCTTCTTCAGCTGAGCTAACATGATGATCTGCACCATTTCCTTTAAATAATCTCTCACAGCATTTTAATAACTTCCTTAAATAAGTTCACGGTGCTCCTGCCCTTTTGATTCGTGTCGTTGCTGTTTGAGTCATGGGTATAATCAAGTGGCAATAGCCAGTTTGGCAGCTGCAGCTGTCCAAGTTGGATTTATATGTTTAACCAGGGTGCTTAAATGTAAGGTCTTTTCTTGGTTGAGCTCTGTCAGGCTTCTGGAGGAGAAGAAGGCTTCTTGCTGGTAGATATGCCAAGTACATGGAAAGCAAAAGCTAAAGTGATCTTGAACTACGAAAAGAATTCAAGAAGAGGGGAAAATGTTGCAATGTTTGCCTGCATAAAGAGAGGAATATAAAGTACAAGTGTGAAAACCATATTGATTTTTTTAATACAAGATCATTTGGGAATCCTACATTCACATTTCCTATCCATACTGGAAAAAAGCATTGGAAGAGGCTGAGAGTCTAATCTGACACCTCCCCACTCACAAAAGGCTTGAATTCAATTTAATTTCCCAGAGAGAAGTCTAAGAGGTGAATTGGTTTTTGTTCACTTCATATATGTATGTACAAGTAGATTGGCTAAAACTGATTCCCAGCAGGCAGAAATAGAGATCAGTGGTAGGACACTGACAAGTGTGAATCATAAGCAAGGTGTGAGGCTGCAGCGCTTGGACTATCGCTCCAACATTTTAGATAGGGGAATAATAGATTCACTGTCACTAGGTTGAATGTCTTTCTTAAAAGCTTCCCAATACCTCAGCCAGCTCATGGCTGCTGTTCAAAGGAATTGCAGTGTGAGGACTTACAGCCTGTCAAATAAAAGTTGTATGGCTCTGCTGGCCTTACACTAACTATATATGTTCTTATTTCAATGATTCTGTTCTTTTCCCTTGTTTTACTCATTGCACCCTACTGAGATGGGCAGGAGTCAGATCTCCATCTTCTGTATTTGCACAGCTTCCAGTGCTGTGATGCTGGATGAGTAGAAATAATAAACAGTTCTGAGGGTTGATAGCAGTTCAGAGAACTTACATGGGATGCAACTAGTGAGTATCCATTTATTTATTACTTTCCTTTTTCTTCTTCTTTTTTTTCTTTTTTTCTTTTCCTATAGTGAAATACATGAGAGAAGCAACCCCCTACGTGAAAAAAGGCTCTCCTGTTTCAGAAATTGGGTGGGAGACACCTCCCCCGGAATCTCCCCGCTTGGGTTGTACCTCTGCTGACCCCCTGTCGCAACTTTCACTCTCCATCCACAGAGACAAGAAGACAATACCACTCAAGATGTGCTACGTGACACGCAACATGACAGTGTCAGACCCCGAAAACAGGTGAGCAAAGGGTTTGCCCAGGGCTGGAATTTTACCTTTGTCTTGAATTGTTGATCTTTTCAGTGGTGGGGTTGATGAGGAGGAGCTGGTGATGGGCTCTGGTCACACACAAGCAATCCAGGGAGGGCCAAGAAATATTTGGGAAGGGCTGGTCGGGATGTCTGGGTTCAGCTTTCGGGTTGTGCTAGAGAAGCACTTCAGTGTGATAATCCAGTATTTTTATTAGAAATAGAATCACAGGAGTTTGTTTTCATCCTGATTAAGTGTCTGCTTTTGAAGGAAAAGACACTGTACACACTAATTGCTTACATGTTCCGGGCTGGCTTAATCTAATTCCACTAAATTGCATTTTCTTTTCTTTTCTTCTTAAATGAATATTATTTTAAGAATGGCCTGTTTTGTCCATTCAGTTCTGGGCACTGAAGTCAAGAATAGGAGAAAAAGTTCCACTTACAAGGCATTAATGGGAAATTTTGGTGACTTCTTGATTTTTTTCATAATGCTAAAAATAGGATGAGCTTTTAATAGCCCTTATTTATAACATATGTGGAACAGCTGCACCACACCAGCACATTCTCTGATCCCTGCTCTAACAGCTGCTAATAAATAAGAGACCAGTCAAGTCAGTAATAGAGGCTGATTCTTCCATCCAAATAATGGCCTTTTTGTTTTTCTGCAATGTGCTGCCTTGCCCAGAAGCTTGGTGTAGTGCCCTTGATTCTCAGCATTTAAGTATGGGCATAAACAAAAGTTACATTTTCATTTGCAGAGAAGGATAAGGAGAAGTGGGGAGAGCAGAAGGGAGTTTGGGGAAGGCAGTTTTCCCTGTAATCTCTTGCAGTGCAATTCAGAAACTTTGTCAGTAGCTGTGTAATTTTCCTTCTTTATTTTTTATATTTGTCTGATCTTTTAAGTGTTCTCTCCCCCCACCCCTCACCCCCCCACCTCGTGCTCTGTTATTTAGTAGTGCTTAACTCTGCTTCTGCTCTTCATCTCACCAAGTGATTACCACCGTAGTCAGAGATAACTGACCATTACAGAAGTGCAGTTGTAAAACAGCCATTACCCTAGCAGTCCTTCTCAAGTTTAAATCAAGATGGTCCTTGATATCGGCCACTTTTTTTTCCCACATATATGTATATAGTATAACATGTTGAGGTTTGACAGCTCTGTCACTAGCTTGAGTGTCTGTCATTCTCTATGCCATGGTGTGTATTTTTAAAATACCCATGCAGGTCAAACATTGTTTGAATCAGCACAATGTAATGATGTGTCACACATTAGCTTCATTCTTTCAGCATTTCCTGCCC